>CABHPH010001268.1:0-21699 GCA_902168325.1 Peromyscus nudipes | reverse complement strand
TGCACCACCACCGCCCGGCAATAAAACTCTTGTTAGTGGATTCTGTCGTGTTTCATGACTTTTCCTCACAGGGTAAGAGCACTGCTAAAAACCATCACAGACCACCCACAGTGACTGACCTGACAGGAAGGGGTGCTCACACACAGTGAACATTCACAAGCCTGCCAGAGAGACTGAGGCATCTTCCCACTGTGGCTCCAGGAAAATGTTCCTTTTGCCCTTCTGTGCATCTGTGGTCTCCTTCTGTGGCTCTGCTTAGCACATCGTGCTGGCAGCTGGCTCCAGCCCCCTCAGGTCTGTCCAACAGGTTCTGGGCTGCAGCCAGTTTGCCCTTCCATGAGAGCCAAGCCTCACGCCTGAGAGACTGTGGTTGCTAGGAAGCTGTGTCTGACTCCATGTCTGGAACTTTTCTCAGCTTTCTTGGGCCCTATGCTTGGATATACAAGCCCCCACGTTAGGTGCCGAATGTTGTTTCATTGCTAGGCCTCGGCCTGAGCTTTGGGGCAGTAGCTGAAACTGCAGTAGATTCAGGTGCAGATGCTGTGCTGATGAAGACATTTGAAGAACCAGGAAAAGCCCTGTCTTTGTCAGAGGTATGGCCTTGGTCTGGTAGGGGCGAGAACTGCCTGGGTTACAGGTGCTTGCAGACTCCTGGCCTCCACTCAAGCCTGCCATTTGTTAGGCAGGAATCAGGAACATTCCCAATGCTGGGAGCCTCAGGGTTCCTCACCTGGTTAATGGGCTTCCCATAAGCATGGCTGGAATATGTGTCCTGCATGTAAAAGCCCTGGGGTGCAAGTGCCTTGAGTGAGGAGAACTACAGTGAAAGGTATGACACAAGATAGTTAAGGAGCCAGAATGATATTTCATAAATAAACTTCACTAAATCCTCCCACTCATTGGAAACACGTTTCAAATCTGGGTTGCAACTGCACTAAAGATAATTGAACTAAAATGCAATCTTATGGCTGGGGAGATGGATCAGATGATAGATGTGGTAGCTGCTCATGCCTGAGGATCTCGTTTATTTCCCTGCAACCTGCATACATAGTGGGATGCAGCAGGGTGCACCTGTAATCCTAGCACTACTTTGGTGAGATGGGAGGAGAGGCAGGATGGGCCAGAATCTCATAGGCAAGCCAGCCTGGACTGTACTCTTCAGCAGCAGAAACACGAGAGATCCTGCCATCACAAGGTGGAAGGAAGAACCAACTTGACGTATGTCCTCTGGCATCCATGCCAGCACTGAGGTGTGCATGCAGCCACCCTCACACTCATGTATACTTAGACAAATGATTTTTTTTTTTTTACTTAAACTTGGCTGGGGCTAGAGCTTTTACTAGGTACTTGCTGCTCTTGCAGAGGACAAAGGTTCAGTTTATAGCACTCACATGGAGACTTGCAACCATCTGTAACTCTGGTTCCATGAAATCTGGTACTCTTTTCTGTCCTCTGGGGACACCAGGGTCATGTGTGGTACATGCACACGTAACATGCAGGCACAACACTAATACACATTACAAGCATTTAAAGTTTCTTGGCAGTCAGCTCTGTCTCTCCTGACTAGGGATGCAGAAGAGGCCCTGCCTAGGAGTTCTAGGTCTCACATTCCCATAATGCTACCATAAGGTTCAGGAATCCCTTGCAGAGGGTGGGGGTAAACCATGCCCTACATGTGCTGTGTTCATCTGTAACTCTTAGCACCAGGACAATGATTCCTCTCTGTACATTTTGGCTTTGTGTTTTGAGGTGATGAGGATACAGTCTCCCTAATTGTATGTGTTATCCAAGTGTCCAATCACTGAGTGACACCTGCTATGGGATGTTCTGTATGCTGTGAATGTGTTGCTCTGATTGGTTGATAAATAAAATACTGATTGGCCAGTAGCCAGGCATGAAGTATAGGCAGGATAAGAAACAAGGAGAATTCTGGGAAGAAGAAGGCTGAGTCAGGAGATGCCAGCGAGCCGCCCAAGGAGCAACATGCAATGGGACACAGGTAAAGCCACGGAACATGTGGCGATACATAGATTAATAGTTATGGGCTAGTTTAAGATATAAGAGCTAGCTAGCAAAAGGCTTGAGCCATGGCCATGCAGTTATAATTAATATAAGCCTCTGTGTGTTCACTTGGGGGACATGAGTGGGAGAGATTTGTCCCCACCGCCAGCAGGCCGGGACACAGGAAAACTTCAGCTACAGACACCCCAGCCTGAGTCCTCCATGCCAAGTCCACCAGCAACAGCAACAGATAAGAGCAGTTTTCCCTTTTCTCAGCCCCAGGTCACTCACACCTCCCAAGGGTCTGGTCCTGGCTAATTATTCTGAGACCCATACCTGCCTTGGCTTATACCACTGACATGGAATTGCTCACCCTAGGGGACCTCTCTGCAGACCTCCTGTACTTACATTTGTGATCTAAAGAGAATTCTCACTTTCTTCCTGGCAAGGTTGTTGCTGTTGAACTTGACCTTTACATGGAAATGGGTAGATCAGCCTTTTCTTACATCTCGCTGCTAACACAGGTCCTTTCACAGAGCTCTGTGAAGGTTTGGGGAAGAGATTGCATTCACCTTACTTTAGCTATCATTTTTACTAGTTAACCAAAACAGGAGACTAAAACTAGTAAGACAATCAAGAATAATTTTATTTCATTTTTTTCATGAAAATGACAAGTTATTTCCCATTGCCTGGGTAATTCCAATTAGAATGCCACAGTATCTTGAGACATATCACAATAAGATATGTCATTCTCAACTGTTTACAAAATGATAAAATTCTCCTAAAGTGGATCAACAACAATAGGTCCATTACAAATTACATTCATAAACTGAAAACATCTCCAGCTAATGAACTTTGCAGTAAAAGTATCAACATTTTGAAATACCAAGAATGCCCAAGTCACCCAGTGAGAACAGGGAGAAAATGGTTCACACTCTCCTCCCACCAGCACTCCAATGAGGGTACAGTCCTTAGATCTCTGACTCTGCCTTGTAGCATGAATCTTAAAAGTCTTAACGAGTTCTTATTAATAAAATCAAACCCGAGGCCAGTTATTGGGGTGAACACTGGAAGGTCAGAGAGACAGAATAAGCCACAGCTATCTCACCTCGCTGGGTCCTCAGCTGGTCTTGTTTCCTCAGACTGGATGCCCCGAGCCCTCATCCAGAATGGGTCTCAGCTGAACTGCTGCTAGAAGCCTGAAAGCTTAACCAGCCACATGCTTCTCCAGGCCGCTTCTCCAGGCCAAATGCTCTAGTTTCTGGTCCTCACGCCTTATATACTTTTCTGCTTTCTACTACCACTCCCTGGGGTTAAAGGCTGACTTTCTGGGATTAAAGGCGTGGGTCACCATGCTTGGGTGTATCCTTGAACACATGAATTTCTGTCTCTGAAATGCTAGGATTAAAGGCGTATGCTACCACTGCCTAACCTCATGTTTAATATTGTGGCTGTCCTGTTCTCTGACCCCAGATAAGTTTATTAGCATACACAATATTTTGGGGAACACAATACCACCACACTGCCTGACCTGATGTTGGTTGAAAACTGCCAGTGAACTAGAATGTGTGGTGGTCAGGGCAGTGGTATTATTTGTTGGGCGACTCTGGCCTACGTTCTCTCTATCTCATCTCTCAAGGCCTCTGCATGACTGACGGGGTAGGATCTGGGATCCTGCTTAACAACGCTGGCAAAAAACCTCAGCACTTTCATCTTGGTGGTTTCGGCATGAGCCCTTGGGCCCCACAAGAACTCATGACTTGGAGGATCACTGTCTGGCACCTGCTTGTACTCCAGGTACCCTTCCTGCACAAAATGCTCAGTGATGAGTCTCCTTGGCTCCCCGTATATGAAATGCTCCCTCCCGGCATAGAGCCCCATGTTATTCAATATGCGCCACAACACCTCCTCACTGACACAGTTGTCCTTTATGAAGATGATGCACAGCATGATTATTACCAGGCCTGTTTTGGGTATGCCTGGGAAACCATGCTGCATCCCATCATAAGTGATTCCTAGAGCATGGACAAGAGAGTAGGAGTGGACACGGGGGTTCCTTTCTATTATGTCAAGGCCAAACATCAGTCTCATGCAGTCAGAGGCCTTAGTAAAGATCATAGGGTACTGTGCCTCATAATCTCTGACGACCATATGCAGAATTTCTGCCCTAGTTGTCAGCTGCTTCCTCCTGTACTTGAGGAGCAGGAAGAGAACCAAATCAACTACCTTTCTATTGAGTGCATCCTGCGGGGGGGGGGGGGGGGGGGGACTCAGGGTGAGCCACTTCGTTAGCTTGGTTGCGAGAGGCCTCAGCAGATGGTGCCCCTGCAATGGAGCCCATGGCAGTGGGAGGAGAGGAAGCTCTCTGAGCACTCTGGAGAGAACTGAGCGTTCTTCCAACAGACGCAGCGCCTGAGGTGGTGGCATTGGTCTCTGCCTCCCCCACCTCAGCTATGGGGACCTGGGCACCCTCCAGGCCCCTTGCCTCCCTATGGGACCGAGTGCTGTCAGGAAGGTTGAAGCTCTGGCTGTTCTCAGTAGGATCCATGCTGAGTGTCCTTGGGAACACAGGCAGGAAGCCGTGCAGATCACTGAGATGAAGACTCACAGGCCTGGGGGAGAAAGAGAGAGGGTGAGTGGACTCTGACAGCTATTCTTGGGCATAGCTCTCAAAAAGTGCCTGTCACAAGATTTTGCCTGGGGAGTGCTCTGTGGCCAAAGGACTCTGGTAGTGCATGTGCCTCTGAGAGGCTCAAAGAAGGAGAGGCCTGGCTCCCCGGGTGTATGCCTCTTCTTGTGTGAGGTAAAGTCTCAGAACAAGTTTCTGTGTCTCTGAGAGGTTCCAGAAGACAGTGAGGGCACCTCACACCTCCTGGCACCTGTTCAGGGGGCACTGAAAGAGCTAGCTCAATTCAGTGTGGTTCATTTGGGCTAGAACAGTACAGCAGCCCAATTCTCACCTTGATGAAGGGCTAGTTCCTGGGATCCCTGGGTCCAAGGTGTTTAAGGCAGGAGGCTATTTTTGCAAGGAAGAAAGAATAGGAGAGGGGAAGGAATCCACCCAAAGTGCCTCCGTTTTCCCACAGCCCTCAGGAAGGCAGGTAGGTAGCCAGGTCTATGCTTTTGGCTGATGGGACTCTCTCAACTCTCACCAGGAGTCCTCACAGACCCCAGCCTCCTTCTGATGACCCAGGTCAAGGTGCTCTTAGCACCAGGTCCTTCAGTTCCCTTAGACTACTGCCTGGGACCAGGGCAGGGGACTCAGCCCTGCAGCCCTGCCCTGGAACGTTTGTGAGACAGTGCTTCAGGGAAGTCTTTTGTGGGGCAGCTGTCTTGTGCTCTGGAATGGAGTCTCCTTCACTCACCCCCTGGGGTCCTTTCCTGGAACTTCCCAGGTGCCTACTTAACCAAGAACTGTGCTCAGACAAAGTCTCCCACTCTGGTGAAGTTCCACACCTGGCAGTCCTGTCACCTCTCAGCAGACAGGAGACAGTGGCACACCCCATCAACCCCTGTAGGGGAACTGCAGTGTTGGCCACGTGACCTGGGTATTGAGAGCCGCTGGTAGCAAAAGTCCATGAGAGTATACAGCAGTGACTAAAAATAGAGTTCAGAAGGTCAACCTATCAGAACCAAGGGTTCTGTTAGAGGAAACCATCACGCAAGGCGTTATGGAATTACTGCCTTTTGAATGAACTGGCTGTCTCTTGTAAATTTCTTGCGCAATAACAGCTGTGGGTCTCCCCACTTACCGTGCATCTCCATGTTACGTGTACATGTAATCTCACGATTGCATCTCAATCTTGGGCACAACTTTCCCTATACATTTGGGGTAAATGGATAACTGTCCCCAGCTGCGTTTATTTTTCATTAACATATATCTGGCCAGGGCCACTCTCCAAACAAAAGTATTTCAGCAAAGATACTTTTTTCCAAGGACAAATGCACAGAAATAAACATTAGCTCATCTCACCCACAGATAGAGAAAAGAACCACTAACAATTAAATCCTCAACTCCTTACCCTCACCCCGGGTTATTTACCCAAGACCCTAACTTAAGAGATTTCCTGCTTACATTCCTAGGATGATGTTTTAGCCATTTGCTAGTTACTGAGTTAAGGCAGTGACTTCCCACTGACCCAAGGAGACTACCTACAAGGCCAGACAGGCAATAGGTGCCAAGCTTCTTTCTTGTGCAAATTAAGCTTTTATTCCTCCTCAGCCAGGTGCCATTCCTAGATTTTCTCCTCAGCAATTACTGAGTGAAAGTGCTTTTACTAACCAAATACTACATGCTCTGACAGAGGTTGCTTAGCCACCTAGCATATGTCCCCCTCCCTATCAGAAAGCAGCTGCACCTGGGATGAGTGGGAAAAGTGGCGCCAAAGACAGTTTACTTTCTTGTGACTTATTGACCCCTAACATTCTACTTAGCCATTTCTAGATTATAGTTTGAGCACATAAATCCCCTAATTGATCTTAGCCTTTAGTTGACCCTACCAGAGAACTCCCCTTTAGTCACTCCCCTTTTGGGCTGTAATTGGAAGCTGACAATTAATTGCTTTATGTGTGGATCCTTATCACCTCTCTCTCTCTGCGACCCTGAAAACTTCAAGCCTCGCATTGCTTTACCAAAGAATTACTGTGTGGGTATATAGACTGGTTCTCTGAGAGCATGGAGAGAATTGATGGAGAAGAACAAAGATGAGGATGGAGATGGAAAGAACTAGGTAAGGATGAGAGAACAGCAGAAGGCACTGAGAGGAACTAAGTAAGAGAGCAGAAAAGAAACTGTGTAGATAGAATTGACTTAGCAGAATAAAGTGAATGGACTAAAGAACTCAGTGTGCTTAGATTCATTGAATATCCCTCAGATTAGAATCCTCGGCTGGTTGGTAGACTCTTCCACGGACCCTGGGAGCAGACAATATAGGTTGGACCCATTATTGTTTGCGTTACCTGGGCTCATCTCTGCTGAGATAGGAGTTCCCTAAGTCCACCTGAAGTGCATCTTTGCCCTCCTTCTTGAGACACCTGCTTCCCACCAGGGCCCTTCTCCACAAAGACTCTCACATGCTTTCCTGGGGTAGCTGAAGTAAGAAAAGCCCTTGGTGTCCCTGAGCACTGACTCTGGGTCATACCCAGAGTGTGCAAACCTTTTGCTCTTTGCTACAGATTCAGTCCTCAGGGGAGGTCCACACCCTGCAGAATCTTTCTGCTCTCCAGACGTGGCTGCCAATGCTGGTCTGCTATCAACCCTAGGAACAAGGTCATCACTCCCGAAAGAGGTCTCAGCCCAAGTCATGCAGCCCAAGGAAGCCAGGCACGGCAGCCCCCCACTCAGGGATCCCCAGGCATCAGAACAGGGGCACACATACTTTATGCAGACTTCTGTTTGGGGAACGGGGCCCTCTTTGCATGTTCATTTCTGACCATGACAGCTTACCTGGATTCCTGATGGAAAATGGACGCCTCCTCTGGCAAGCATGCCTGCTCCCCTCTGGGCTGTGGTGGTACCCCACGGTGTACAGGCTCACCTTCCTGAGAGAGGAGACAGAAGCGAAGATGTATTGACTCTGGATATGCCAGGGCCCGGGCTTCTCAAGACTGGAAAAGGGGGCAGGTCCCTGCGTTTCCTCACACAGTCTGAAGTTTTCCTTCCTCTTCATTACTCACAACACCCTTCCTGACTCTCTCAGATACATCTTTCAGGTCCAAGCCACCTCTGAGCCCCGACCTTATCACCTTAACCCCAAGTCAGACGTGACACCTTTGGTCCACAGCCGATCCCCATAACTAGTCTGCGCTGAGGGCAAGGGCTGCTTTTGTACGTCTTGTATCAGAGGTCTTATTGTTTCCTCCTTGGTGGCCCTGGATCCTTAACACTACCTATCTGAGGCCTTACATCCAGGACGAATCTGCATCCTCATGTAATAGAGGCCGAAGGAAAAGTGCAATGAGTCAGTTTGGCTCCCTGCCCACACATGTTCTGAAGGACAAGGATGCCATGTGTACATTTGGGCCATACATGGGGCCAGGCTGTACTAATTGGGAACACTCCATCTAAAAACCGTCTCTTTATTCCACCTTGTGCTGTCACCTTGTCTCTGATAGCCTGGCCTTCCCCTCCAAGATTTTTTTTTTTAATGTAGAAGGGGCTCATCCCTGCAAGTGGGCACTCAGGCAAGCTCTAAGGAGCAAGAACCTCAGAATGTGGCTCTAAGACTCTCAAGTCCCAGGAAGTAGATATGGAAGCCTGAGCAGGAGCTAATCCTCCAAGTCAGCCTCGGTTTGTTTCTTCCACTGTCAAAAGAACACAATGTAGCTTGATTATCCCAGCCTATCTTTCGGTCTGGAATCTGGCCCTGAGCCCTTCCTCTTTCTGAAACCCTAAAATGGCTCCACTCCCAAGTACTAGGTGAGGGTGGCAAATAGGCTCATTCCTCCAAGTACACACCAGTGGAAACACCATTCGGGTACCTTCTAGACGGAATGGGGCTTCTGCAGTCTTCTCCTCTCTCGGGTCCCACACACATCCTGAACGCAAAGTCACCATCAGGTCAGGGATAACCTGACCTCTAAAAATCGCTCCTCTATATTTGTCTACAGTGACCACGGGGCAACAGGCTGATTCCAGCATCTGGGGCCCTGTTTGGTACAGAGGTATATCCAGAATATTGGGCGACCCTCTCTCTGGAGTGTGTGTGTCTTCACCTGTCCACTCTCAGGTCCTTCACCCTGGAGTTGATGTTAGCCATAGTCTGGGACCTTTGAAATTGGGTCCCAGAAAGGCATTCACGCCAACTAGCAGGGGCCACTTGGTGACATGCTAAGCAAAGTGTCAACACTGTATAATTTGAAAAGTCTTTACCCCTAAAAGGGAGTTTGAAAACCCTAACACCTCTCACCTTGACTCAGAAAGTGCGGCATCACTGTCTCCCTTCCAGGCACGTCACAAAAAAATGGCACCGAACCCTCATCCCCCTGTGTCCTGGGATGTAGGAAGAGGTACGTCACAAACTGGCTCTGAGCCTCCCTAGGTCCCCGGATGCAAGAAGAACAGCCTGGCAGTCTCGCTTCAGGAACCTCACAAAATGGCTCTCAGCCCCCAAAGTCCCCGGATGTGGGTGCCACTGCCGAAGCCTGAGGCGGCTTATTCCCACAATCACTCTCAACTTTGGTGTAGGACCCTGAAAAACATACAAACTAGCCTGACTCTCGGCCTGTGTGCTTCAGCTTGGGCTTCTGAGACCCTGACGTCCATATTGACCAAGAAAGCCATGTGTCCCCATGTCTCCGGGAACCTCAGAAATAGACCCTGTGGGCTGATGTCCACTCCCAGGGTCCAGAGGGAGGGGCAGGTGCTGGTTTCCACACGAAGACCCCGTGACCCACTTTCACCCTGCTAATTAAGTGCCCCTCTTTCCCTCAGGGAATGCAGCTATGGGGAGTCCGTAGTCACGGAACTAGATGGTTCCTGTTTATCCACGTGGGCTCCACCTGTGTCTAGGCTGTCCACAGGCACCAGCTGCCTCAGTAGAGGACCACCTCTCCTGAAAGGGCCCATTTCACTCCTGCTTAAGTGCTCACCTCCACTCTGAAAGTGCAGAGAGGCCATCTCCCGACCAGGAGCCTCACAAAATGGCGCAGAGCCCCCAAAGTCCCCGGATATGGAACGTTGGGAGGGGAGGGGCTCTTTCCCACAAGTCAACTCTGAGGCATCCTTTAAACTCCAGGGACCTCACAAAATGACTCTGAGCTCCCAAGGTACTCAGCTTTGAGTGGGCTTTTCCCACTTATGCATGTGAGAGGCACCATTCCTGGGGCTAGTGATGCATGGCACCCTAAGGACAATTGGATACTGCAAGGAGTTCAGGTGTCTTGCTGGCCTGTCAGCCCTCTAGAGTAAAATATCTCTGAGGACACCAGAGACCATGATCTGAAGGAGGCCCACAACGCATACACAATGGAGTCAAGAAATTCCTCAGTCTTATAAGGCAGGTGAACTTTGGACTTACTTTTATTTTTTATTTTACATTTCAAGTGCTAGCACACAATATACTGGGTTTGGTTATGGCATTGTCATACATATTTAGTATTTGCTGATTTTCCTTTCTGATTCCTGTTGGAATTGCTGGCCACTCCCCCAGCCACATAACCACACATGCACAGTTCAGTAGCCAAGTAAGGGGCCTTACGTCCTACGTAATCCTTGTGCTGCATGACCGCATAATTTGTGCACAGCGTGATCACACAATCTATGTGCATGTGTGGCATAGCTCTGTAAGCCCATATGTGCATGTGCAGGGAAATCCATAACAAGCAGGACAGACTCCTCCCTCCTTTCACCTCCCCACCTTTTCTCTCTGCATGTGTGTTCCACAGGCCTGGTCACACTCTCTCCTGCCCCTCTCTTGTCCTAATAAAGCTCTGATAATGGGTTTTGTCATGCCTCGTGGCCTTTCTCGCACAGTAACAGTGCCGCTTAATGAATAACATTACATTGCCGCATTAAAACCACCATTGGTGCCGAGACGAAGCAGGCTCTCCCAGCGCTCTGAGTCCGGGACCATATACCGAGGTTTCTTTGATCTATGACTACCTGGCTGCAGGACTGCTCCAAACAATGCTGGCTGCTCAGATTGGTGAGTTTCCTCTTTCCAATCCCTCACCTGATGGGTGATGTTGCTCTGTATGCTGTGTATGTGTTGCTCTTTAAAAGTAGGTTCAATAAACTACTCCTTCATCCTATCACATCTATATCCTATATTTCTATATCATATCCTCTTTCTTCTTTTAGAAAGAGATTGACTGTGACCAATAACAATTTGCAACCAACAATCTAAACAAAGACAAACAGCCATAATCCATGTTTTGGGAGTGTGGGCGTAGTTTTTTAGGCTACTTCCTGCTGATAGAGGGGGCTGGTAATCTTATGGGGACACAAAGAAAGTTTTAGGATTATGGTCAAGTCCTGACTAGAGTAGTCTGTGAGGCTGTGTTGTCTGAGTCAGTTGCCTTGAAACCGTTCTGGATATTGGATCATGTGGGCCATGGTGTCATCGGAGACCTTTCAGGGTGTCATCGGAGACCTTTCAGGGTGTCTTGGTTGGTCAAACCTGATGTATCTTAACCTGGAACAAATCCATAGCCTCTTGCTTCCTGTGGAAACAAAAGCAGAGCCTCCTTTCCAAAGCAACATATCCTGAGATAAAACTTTTGAAGTCAAGATACCTTTAAAATATATGTATTGGTTTAACGGAGCAGCCTTTACAATCAAATGTCTTTGTGCAGTTAAAAATTCCAAAGACAATATAATCCAGACTCTCTGTGTGATTTCCATCTTTACATGCCTTATTTTTTAATTACTTTTGCTGTCCCTTTAAAGACTTTATTTTTAAAAAATATTTTTATATATAACTGTCTATATTCATTTTTTCTCTTTCAAGTCTACATACATTTTTACACACATTGTAAACCACTTAAAGTCTTATTTCATCTGAATTTGCCTTATTGTGAATCTATTACTTTAAACTGTAGTGGCTAGTATTGAAGCAGAAGCCTTGGCTGCTGGCACCACCCAAGTCAGCTTCCCAACATGGTGAAGGTAATTCACTTCCAGCTCTGGGCCATGTGTACCATCAGCTCTCGGAAGCAGTGGGTCTATGCCTCCATTAAAGCAGCATGTAGCCCAGAAACCTTTTTTTTTTTGTACTAGCCAAAGCTATATCCACTACACAGCATAGTGTGCAGCTTAGAGACACCTCTGTGTAACGTGGCATAGGTCAAGCCCATACATCCCAAACCTACCACAGAGTAGCTCAAGCCTGCATGTTGTGGCGTCTCACAGCCTGCATGAGACATGAAGCAGGAACCTGTTTTTGGCTCTGTTTTTGGCTCTGTTTAGAATTGCTTATTAAGTGTTCTCAGGTTTCAGGTGGAAACTCGAGCCGTTGGGTGCCATTTGTAGCTGAAGTGTTCTCTGGTCCTGCCCAGCCCCACAGACCTCACAGCCACTTATAAAATAATCACTAAGAAGCTTATATTAATTTGCCCTGGCCAGCGGGGTCTTCAACGGGGACCTAAAGGGAGGGCTGGCGAATGAGAGGGACAAGAGACACAAAGAATGAGAGCAAGACAGGACGTCCGATCAAGCTCTAAAATTTTATTTTTCTCTCAAGGGATATATAGGTAGGCCAAAGGGGGTTGCAAGCAGGAAGGGACTTAATTATGGGGGTTGTAAGCAGGAAGCGACTTAGTAATGGGGGTTACAAGCAGGAAGGGACTTAATTATGGGCTGTTCAGCCAGCAGGAAATGTGGCTCTGAAGGTTATCTATCTACCCTTGTCTAACTGCCTAATTGCTTAGCTGCAGCTCACTCACCTGATATCTGAAAAGAGGTTTCTGGTGCTATGGAGACGTAAGCAAAGCCTAGATCTAAGAAAAGAGGAGAGAAACCCAAATATGGCAGCATGTGTGTCAAGGGTCACTTAGGCTTATGGCTCCCGTCATCTCCTCCCTTTTAATTATTTATGTAAGTCCAAGGTGGCAGTACAAAATTGCCTGGCGGCATGGGCGTTAACCAAGGAGGGGAAACATTGCCCTGATCCTCTTGGTTTATTATAGGTGTCTTTTGCTGGAGGAGGGGCCCTGGATGTATTTTTATCCTTAGACACCAACCCCTATGCAATCAGGGATATTCCTCGGGGGACCCAGAGGCAGAAAGCTTGTTCCTCCCCCTGCAGTGCCATTTGGCCTCGCACCTTCCTTGGTACCCAAGCTCTTCCCAAGTGGGGCAAGCTTGCATGTTTCTGGGCTTTCATGCAGTTCCCGAAGGACAGTCATCGCCCAGAGGCTCTGCGTGGCCTTGATCGGCAAGATCAAGCCGATGATAATGGATCTGTATAGGTTTAGATGCCAGGAAGTCTATTTGTTTTTTGATGAATCGGGTTAGCCTGCCAATTACAAAAGGACCCAAAGTTACAAATAACAAAATGCTGACTAGTGGTCCTATAAGAGGAATCAAAAGGGAGAACATGGATGATCTCCACCAGTCATCTGCCGTGGCAGAGAATCATTGCTTATGTAGCTCTAGGCTAAATTTATGTAGCTTATTTATCTGGGTTTCTACCATTCCAGACTCATTAATATAATAACAACATTCTTCCCTCAGAAAAAGGCATGTCCCACCCTTTTTTGCTGTCAGCAGGTCCAAGGCCCGTCGGTTTTGTAGGGCAACCTGTGCGAGAGAGGTTAGCTGCCTCTGAAGGGAGGACAAGGACGCTGCAGAAGCTTCAATTGCTACCTGAAGTTGTTGGGATAGGTGAGCTGTTGTTATGAGGGAATGGCCCAGGGCTCCTCCCGCCAGGCCTGCAGAGACCAGGGAGGTGGTCAGGGAAATTCTGGCCACAAGTGGCAAGAAGACAGCTCTTTTTTGCTTGGGCTGTTCCATTCTCTCCCAATTACCTGTCCCTTAGCAGGAGGAATGGCATCATGAATTTTGCAGTAGGAATAGGGGCATCCTACGCTTTCCTCCCTCCAATAAATTTTGCAATTGTGGACAGTCTGACTCCACCCCCAGAGAAGAAAAAGAAAATTTGTAAGTGGGAGATATAAACTGCAGTCAGGTTGTATTCCTCCCAGTCCTTCTTGGCTTGTGGGCGTTGGCAAATGTTGATCGCGCGCCATCACCGCCGCGTGATCTCCTGAAGCTTATAAGAACCTTCTTAATAGACAAAATCTTAGACATGTTAGCAATATAACGGTGGTGAACTTTATCAGAGCAAAATTATGAATCCTTGGAGCCTCAACAAAACATCAGGATAACTAGAGAATGAAATCTGAAATGTGTCATTTATATATCTCTCAAGTCTCATATATCTTTTGACAAAAATTTATAAAATAGATTTAGAACAGAATTATTAGTTCTAATCATATTTTTATAAGTTTTGATGAACAGTTCATCAAAAGGATCTGGAACTGTATCAATTTATTTATAAAGTTAAAGCTCAATATTAAGAATCTAGAGGTAAATAACAGCCTGTGTTTAGACTGGCAGCTTTAGAGCGCCTTTGTCCTGCAGCTGCCTAGTATATGGTGTGACCAGGCGATCCAGGATTCATAAAGGTGGGTCAATGTCCTATAAAGACGTGTATCCTCCTCCTGACATTATGAAAATATCAGGACCTTTTTAAATATCAGTGAGGGGATCATAGAGGCTTAGGTGTAACTTTTTGGCTTGGCCTGGTGGTGATGAGGAATGCCTAGAGCTCATATATAGACAACAGCCTTACATATACTTCAAGAGCTCTTAAGAATTGGTGCTTAACTTTTCATATCCCCCACTACAGGCATTCCTAAAATTAAAAAGCAGTGAAAGAAATGGTGTATAACTTCTTATTTCATAACCATAAATCATAAGGACATAAGCCTCGTGGGTGAGCTTCCATAGGGAGAGAATTTGTAATTGTTGGACAGACATGAGAAAAGGTGCCAGTATATCCTGTAGAGCTATCTGTCAATGTATAGACTCATAAGTTTCATAGTTTGATATAAATATAATATCATCTGTACAATAAATGTACTGTAAGATATATGTATATACATATACATACATATAGGTTGGGGGACTGTGAGGAAGCTATAATTGACAGTTAGTTCTGATAGTTAATCTGTATATATAATGAGGAACTTTGCTCAATGAATGAGTCCTAGATAAACAGAACTCGCATTTCCTATTCTGTATGTCAGTTTTGGCTCCATCATGGCAGGGTGAGTAGGCAAGCTAAAAGTGAAATGCCGATAATCTTTAGGTTGAGGAGATATGGCAAAGAAGCAATCTTGTACATCTATGATGATGATTATTATTTTTTTATTTCTGGGGATGGCTGTGGGAGATGGCAAGCCAGGCTGTGAGATTTCCCTTGGCTTTAATAAATTTTATTTAATTTCTTAAGGTCCTGTAACAGTCTATAAGCCTGATTTTCTTTAAACAACAAATATTGGGGTGACTCAAGGGCTGGTGGGAGGCTTTATATGCCCTATTTTTAAGTTTATCCTCCACCAGACAGGTTACAGTTACAAAACATACATGCTTATGTCTAGCAAGCCAATTATCTTCTTTCCCTGTATTTTAAGTGTTTAGTTGGTTTGGAATATTTAATTTCCTGAAGCCAGAAGGCCATATCATTAGAATCCACACCAGCAGCTCCCTTAGGCACTGCCCTGTATGAATCTGAATTGTATCTCTCCAGTAAAGTCAGACTCGCACATCCCTAGGCAACCTTGTACAGCCAAGGAGCTACAGCCTATAATTAGCCCCAGTGTCCCTTCTGGGGAGGTCCATAGACTCTTGTATTAAGGTATACATAAGTTTATTTTTATAGCCTATATATCTATCTCAGACCTCAATAAAAACTTTATCCATAGATCTAACTTAGGCATACATCCTCAATATCTTTAGGTTATTTATTGAGATTTATATATCATTTATAACATATCTAGATGTTTATATGTTATATTTTTCTATCCCAGTGACTTGTATTACATATGTAATAAATTATTTCTTAACATTTTTAAACATTCTTTATATCTAATCCTTTATATCCTATAAAAACTTTACATCTAAAAGCATTTTTGTACTTAATCTATCAGGAGATAGAGAGCAGCTAATGTGGTGAATTCCTTTAAACAAAGGAATAGTCAAAGATTATTTTGAAATCTGTTTGGCAAGCTACTTTTGTATGAATTTGGATAGCAAGGCAAATTATCTTTTAGGCCTGGTAAATGGGGAAATAATCTAAATGATCTCAAAGCATAGTTTGGACAAAACCCTGGCAATAAGGGGTATGGCAGGTTTGTACAAAGGTTAAACATTTTAAATGCTAGGGGGCTAAGTAATGAATTGATTATGTGAAATTTAGCATACTTAGCATGTATATAAATATGATTTTGTATACATTAGAGAATTTGATCATAAAATGATCAAGCTTTAATTTGTATCCTAATAATTATCTCTAATAACTTATAGCTTAAGTACAACTTATCCTTAACAGTTTACAGTTTACGTTGGCCAATCAATCAATAAGTTTTATTTTTTAATTATCTTTAACTAAAGTAAACTTATTTAACAATTTATAAGTTAGTTGTCTCTGTAAACTTAAAACTTAGGTTTTACACCTATCAGGTTTAGCCTAAAAAATATTAAGTTTGTACTGAAGTTATTTTAATATAGAAACAGGAACTCTTATTTAAAAATATAGTATATAAGAGAGTAACAATTCAATAAATCCTTTAAGGTGTATCATGAAAGGAGATAAGCACAGTAAAAAAACTAAAACAGAGGAGGATTTATTTTATTTTATTTATTTATTTATTTTTGTAGCAACAGTAGCCCGTTTTTCCAGTCTGTATCAAACCAGATTGCCACCGGGAATGGCAAGGTGAGGAGAAGGGTAGAAGTGAGCTGAGATGCAGATAGCAGATAGTTAGGTTAGAGAGAAGAAGGCAGATGTCTAGGATTCCAGCCTCCAAACGTCTTTGGGGGTCTGATGAATCCATACAGGTCATAGTAGAGCGTCCCCTAACCAGGACCTGTTTTTTTAATGGGTTATCTGAAGTTCTTGTACTTGGCCAAGATTTCTGTAAATTACCAAGAACTTAAAAGTCAACCCAAAAAAAGGAAAGAGAGAGAAAGGGACACTTTTTTAGGAGAGCTGGAAGTTGCCATTAGTTTTTAAATCGGCACCGGCTATAAGGCTTGCATTAATTTAAATGAAGGCTGCTGGAGCAGAGCTCCTAGTTAGCTGCAGGGCAAGTTTAGGGCTCAAGTTAGTCCTTAGGTTCCAATAGTTTTATCAAAAAAGACTGTAGCAGGACGCTGCTGCTACTATGGAGAACATAGTGAGCTTCATTAGTTCTCGTTTACGCTCTCAGGAGGTCTTGTAGTGTGAATAATATTGTGTTACCTCTTTGTAAGACCCTGAATGAAGTAACAGCAGGTTTCTCCCTAAAGGGAGGAGATAGACTCTCTGTTGCTTATCATAGTCTGATGGTAAATCAATTAAATAAGGTTGGCCGCTTTTAGGGGTCTCTTAAATCTTTCCTTACTTTTTTTTTTATATAAACCTTTAGGATATCATTTATTAAGGTCCAATAAGAAAAGGCCTGAACAGGCACCTTCTCAGGGCCAAAAGTTTGATAATAATCTCTTAAACAATCTCCTATTAGTTTCCATCTTTTTTCAACTATAGTTCCATCTTGAGGAAACCAAGGACAAATGTCCCCAATATAGTCAAAAAAAATTTTAAGATCCTTTTTCTTTACCCTAGTTCCTTGCGTCTTAAGAGATTCTTTCACACCTGAAATAAAAAGGTCCCATTTACTAAATGTTTGTCCCATGGTGACTCACTCACCTTGCGTCGACACCAAATGTCTCTCCTCGGATCTGTCTCGTGGGGTGGGTGGTCCCATGGCGATCTCTTCTCCGGACCTTCACTCACGACCAATGTGCCGCGGCGGTCTAATGTCAGCCGGCTTGCCTGGGTGCGACGTTCGCCGAGCCCTTCGCAGCTTCAGCCCCACCTTTGGGCGCCAGGTGCCCCGGCCAGGCCAGCGGGGTCTTCAACGGGGACCTAAAGGGAGGGTCGGCAAATGAGAGGGACAAGAGACACAAAGAATGAGAACAAGACAGGACATCTGATCAAGCTCTAAAATTTTATTTTTCTCTCAAGGGATATATATGTAGGCCAAAGGGGGTTGCAAGCAGAAAGGGACTTAATTATGGGGGTTGCAAGCAGGAAGGGACTTAATAATGGGCTGTTCGGCCAGCAGGAAATGTGGCTCTGAAGGTTATCTATCTACCCTTGTCTAACTGCCTAATTGCTTAGTTGCAACTCATTCACCTGATATCTGAGAAGAGGTTCTGGTATCTGTGAGAAGAGGTTTTTGGTGCTATGGAGACTTAAGCAAGGCCTAGATCTAAGAAAAGAGGAGAGAAACCCAAATATGGCAGCATGTGTGTCAAGGGTCACTTAGGCTTATGGCTCCTGTCATTAATTAAAGCTGCTTGACAATTAGCTCAGGCCTACCACTGACTAGCTCTTACATTTAAACTCAACCCATTTCTGTTAATCTATATGTCGCCACATGTTCTACAGCTTTACCTGTGTGCTGTAGCATGAATCTTAAAGAGTCTTATTAATAAAATCAAACCTGAGGCCAGTTATTGGGGTGAACACTGGAAGGTCAGAGAGACAGAATAAGCCACAGCTATCTCACCTCACCGGATCCTCAGCTGGTCTTGTTTCCTCAGACTGGAAACCTCTGTGTCCTCATATCCAAATGGCTCTCAGTTGAACCGCTGCTTCTTGAAAGTCTAAATGCTTAACCAGGCCAAATGCTTCTCCAGGCCAAATGCTTCCAGTTTCTGGTCCTCACGCTTTATATACCTTTCTGCTTTCTACCACCACTCCCTGGGATTAAAGGTGTGGGTCACCATGCCTGGCCGTTTCCAATGTGGCCTTGAACTCACAGAGATCCAGAGGGATTTCTGTCTCTGGAATGCTAGGATTAAAGGCGTGTGCTACCACTGCCTATCCTCATGTTTAACATTGTGGCTGTTCTGTCTCTGACCCCGGATAAGTTTATTAAGGTACACAATATTTTGGGGAACACAATACCACCACAGTGTGCCATTACATGCTGCTCCCTAGAAGGTGGGCTGGCGTCTCCTGACTCAGCCTTCCTCTCCCAGAATTCTCCTTGTCTGCTTATCCTGCCTATACTTCCTGCCTGGCTACTGGCCAATCAATGTTTTATTTATCAACCAATCAGAGCAACACATTCAAGGCATACAGAGCAACATCACCCATCATTTAAAATGTTTTAATAACTTAGATTTTTTTTCTTTTTTTTTTTTTATGACTATGAGACATGTCAGCTCCTGGCAGCACAAATCTACTACAGAGAAAATATGGGCATTGAAGAAACTGCATATGGAGTTAACTTTCATTGTGGCAAAAGTTAGCCACTGGGCAACAAAGTGCCCTCAAATCGACTGCTGACAGTATGTTATCCAAAATGGACAAACAGGACACAAAACAAAGGACTACCGATCCTTGCCAAGACAAGTGTGGTTGCAGCTTTAGCAACAGGCATCCTCTGAGGCCAGGACAATATGGCACCATCCCTGAAGTGGCCTTTCCAACCCAGAAAAGGTACAGTGTCTCTTGCTTGGAAGGCATCTGAACAGGCAGTGGACCAATGGCTTCTGGTGTGCAGTGGAACAGTAGCTGAAACAGTTATTCTTGAAGGAGGCTGATGGAGTCTAACCTCTCAATGGTAGACTGTCATTTAATAAAGGAGATGAAGCTACCCACAAGCCGAGAAGAATGGGCAGCCAAATTCCAAAAACACCAGCAATTTCCAGAATTTAAAATCCTGAATCATGACAGGCCACTGGTGGAATTCAGGTTTATCTCGCACATGGAATACTCGCACCAAATGTGAGGTCGAGCTGTAGGCCTTGTGTCCATCTCACTTCACAAATGAGTCTGTCAGATACACTAAGCCTGTAGGCTGAAGGCAATGCCCCAACATTGCAGAGAAACCTCGGGTGACTGTCCAGGCAACTGGCTGTTTCTGTCAACTCACATTTTTTTGGAAGTTGATTGTTTGCACTTCCAGTTTTACTAGGCCATATTATTTCCTTCTTGGGTCTCTGAGGTAGTTAAAAATTAGATAGTTGTAGTTACAGTTCTCCTTGTTAAGAAATTTCAGAAAAGAAACTCATTAAGTTGTTAAGTGTATACGTTTGAAAGACATCATAGGATAATTTTCTGTTGATAATACAAGTTAGGATAGAAAGTGAATTAGGTACATTTTGGACTCGTCCAAATAGGATAGATAATGGAATATTTTCTCTGAATTTGTCAAAGGCAAATGGACTAGACATTGTTGATGTATTTACTGCTTGTATATATTGTATATAGTTATTGTACTTATTGTATATAGTTTTTCTTTTATTAGTTATAACTTTTTTCATTCCTTTTTATTTTTATTAGACAAAAAAAGGGGAAATGTGGTGATATTTTATTTGTGCTGAAATGTGGTGATATTTCATTTGTACGTTAATAAATAAAGTTTGCCTGGAGATCAGAGGACATAGCCAGCCATTTTTAAGTAAACACAAATGTCAGGCAGTGGTGGCACACACCCGTAATCTGATCACTTGGCAGGCAGGATCTCTGTGTGTTCAAGGACACACTAGGGAACAGTGAATTGTGGTGACACACACCTTTAACGCTACTTCCAAACATTGAGACCTAGAGGTCTGTACAGACAGGCAGTAACAAGAAAGTGAGGCAGCTGGGCTAAGAGCCAATGAGTGGGCACAACAGCAAGGCAATAAAAGCCTGGGTAGACAGGAAGTAGCTCTCTGGGGAAGCTATGGCGGTGTGGTGAGTTAAGGCTAGCTGGCGGCTCTCACTATTTCCCTGATCTCTAAGACTTTCCCCCTATTTTTGGCTCTGTGTTTCTCATTTAATAAGACCATTTAGAAATTTGTCTACACTCATCATTTCCCACAACTGTAGCCCAAAATATATTTCTCTCTGTCTGACCCCCAGGGTGTCCTCTGGTTGGGTACACACTGACTCATTCTCTCTGGATAAAGCATTGAATGCTGTCGGACCCCGGGGGAGGGGGGGTCCTTGTGCTTCTACTCCCCAGCCCTTTACCCCCCTCTTGAGGAAGTGTGGGGTACCTTTTGCTGATTCACAGATCCCTCCCTAACCTCAGGGATACCTGAGACTGGGGTCTTAGATCCCATTTGTTATTTAATTTTTAATTTTTTTTCTCTTGGCTGCAGTCATGGGACATAAAGGTTTCCTCCTCTTGGTCCCACTCCTCCTCTGAGAAATGCCTTAAATATCCCTAGATACCAGTAAAGATGGCCGTGTAATGGCTGCTTGGACCCCAGTATTTCACGGGAATTATCTAACTTCTGTCAGCAAATGGGCAAATGAAAAGAGTTACCTTATCCCCAAGCTTTCTGCCTAAGCTCTGAGCCCTCCCTTTCTGATTCTTTCTCTCCTGCCCATGTGCAACCTGAACCTGAGGAATCTCTGACTCCAAAGAACCTCTGCCTATCTGACCTCCTGCTCTGCTCTCCGGTATCAGGTGGACCGCTCATGCCCAACTCTGGCTCCCACCTCCACTCTTACTGTCACCCGTTCTCGATCTGCTCTGAGCAGCACGGACAGGTCTGGAAGCAGGCTAGGATGCATGCAAATGAGTTTATGGTCAGAGCCCACTTTGGGATTATAATAATCTAGACGGCTCTCTAGCTAGAGACCACTTTATAACCTGCCTCCTGGTGGGCCCCTGCAAGGCTGCCCTAAAACCACCAAACTATCAAAAGCTAAAACAAACAAAAACAAACAAAGAAACAAAAAACAAAACAAAAACGTAATTCAAGATACGGAATAAAATCCATCTCATGTCTCCCAGAGCTTCCTGACATCAGGGCTAACTTAAGCATCGGGAGAGAGGACCCCTGACCCCACAGGCAGAAGTCTCAACTGTGGCATTTAAGGTACCATAGGAGAGATGAAAAAGCCCATGAACAGAATTACCAAAGGCAGGCACACACTATCTGAGTGGCTGCATAAAGGCTTCCAGGTCTGCTGTGGAATAATG
>CABHPH010001267.1:41193-59868 GCA_902168325.1 Peromyscus nudipes | reverse complement strand
GTAGGTTCGGGAGCCCGCTTCGGCGGCGGGGCTCGGACCGAGGTTGCAGGGCCTTCCCCGGAGCCGCCGTCAGACAAGAAGGACCCGGCTTCTGGCTGCGTGTTGCAAGCCACTCCAGACTCACTGGGCTGGCTGGGCGAGAGGTTGTGAGTGACCTGGATTCGGGTTCCAACCCTGAGGTTGGGCAGGGCGCACTAGTTCGTGCCAGAACCGGATATCAGAAGCGCCGGGGAGTGTGTGAAGCGATGGAAATAGATTTAGAAAACCCCTAGCCTTTAACGGCTGAGCCATCTCTCCAGCCGGGGGTGGCGCACGCCTTTAATCCCAGCACTCGGGAGGCAGGGGCAGGTAGATCTCTGTGAGTTCGAGGCCAGCCTGGTCTACAGCACGAACTCCAGGACAGGCACCAATAGTACACGGAGAAACCCTGTCTCGGGGGAAAAAAACCAACAAAACAAACAAGAGAAGAACGGGGTGGGGTAAAACAGGAAAAAAAAAAAGTCCTGGAAAATCTAACACATCAAGTAAATAACAGGATTCCTAGGATTCCTGAAATGAAGTGTTTTGTGGGAGGTTAGTTGAAGGGAGCCGGGTAATATTTGGTGAGTTAAGTGTCCAGTGATATTTGTATTTTGGCCTATCACTACCTGACTTTAACCTCTAAGCTATCTTGCCAAAGTCACTGGTGTGACTGAATCCACTCTTTTCAGCCCCAACCGTTCACCTCAACACTGTCCTTAAATTTCTCTCAGGTTGAAAAGCACTTAAAAAATAAATAAAATTCAAACCTGTTTTGGATCTGCTTCTCACTGTGAGCAGTACATTGGCTTTCTTTTTCTTTCTTTCTTTCTTTCTTTTTTTTTAAGACATGGTCTTAACGTAGCCCAGGCTGGCCTAGAACTGGCTTTAATGGAAGGTGGGCCTGCTCCTGCCCTCACTTAGTGCTGGGATTACAGGCGTCTGACTTCATGCCTGGTTCGTTTCATTTCTGAATGAAAGGCTTTGGGCTTCAAGCGTTTTCACAAATTACAGTCCTGGGTGAGGAAAATTGAAGGCCACGCTACAGACTGTCAATGAATTCTCTGAGACATTTGCATATATTCTACCCTTCCTGCTACATGAATGTCTCAATATTAATTTTTTAATGTTATTTGCACCCATGTGTGATGATGGGTGGTGCTCGCACAGCTGTGGCAGTCAGAGGACAACTCTGTGGGTTCTTTTTTTCTCTCCTACCTTTACTTGGGTTCCAGGGATCCAGCTGGGATTGTCAGGTTTGTGTGAAGCATGGCTCCTACATGAATGTTTTTATTTTAAAGTAAAACCAATGTAAGCTAGGCATGGTGGCTCATGATTGTTATCCCAGAATTCTGGAGGGCAAGGCAGGAGGATTGCTGTGAGTTTCAGGCCAGTCTGGGTTACTGTCTCAAAGAAGAACATACATACATAAATGCAAATTTAGGAAGCAGGAAAATCATGAAAGTTCACATAATCTAGCCCCAACTACAGTATAACAATTTGTTTTAATATGACATGTTTGTAAATTTAATATACCTAATGTTTAAATTCTTATTTGAACATATAACACATTGAAGGCATATCAGTACATACTGGAAGTTTATTTGAAGTGTGTGCTAATTAGTCTTATTAATAAAAACTCAGAGTCCGATATCGAGGGTGAAAGCTGAATGATCAGAAAAGCAGAGCAGCAGCCACTAGAGACTTGTTACCTCTATGAATCCTCAGACCTAATGGGGTGAGATCCTGTCTCTACCCATTATATTCCTGTCTCCACCTCCCTATTGCTGGGGTTAAAGGTGTGTACCACCACCGCCCGCTCTGTTTCTCTTTTAGACTGGATCAATCTCATATAGCCCAGGGTGGCCTTGAACTCCTGATCGTCCTGCTTCCTCCTCCCAAGTGCTGGGATCAAAAGTGTGTGCCACCACTGCCTGGCCTCTGTGGTTAACTAGTGGCTGTCTCCACCCTCTGATCTCCAGGGAAGCTTTATTTGTCAGAACACAAGCAAAATATCATATATTTATTAGTATATTTTATTCAAATAACTTGACTAAAAGGTCACATGTTTGAAGAAGAGCATTGAGTTGAGATTTGATTTCTGTGATAAGCTTTCTACTTGAATCTGGAATATCAAAAAGGACATTGAAATTTTAATTAATTATTTTAAAAAGCAAGCAAGGTTAGTGCCAGGTAAGATGTACCCACTGATGCAGTAGTGGTATGAAAGTTATGGGAATAGCTAACTGCTTTGAAATTGGATTTGAGGCCAATTCCACAGGAGGGAATTCAGATCTGGCACTGTCAACCTGGTCAAAAGCCCATGGCTCAGGACATTGGAGGCCCTGGGGGGAACCTACTGCTGTTGTTCTGTAAAGGGACACGTTGTCAAACTACCTGCTGAGTGGTGTTTGTGCTTATGTCCGATGATTAGTGCTGCCCTCAGTTTGGGCCGGAGACACTTCTCTTTGCAGGAGTCAGCAGTTAATGATGAGACTCATAACTGGTGGAGCGCTGAGAATGTGGGGTGAGTGCTCCATCCCACATGGGCCATCTGTATCTCCTCCCTCCCTGCAAGGCTAAGGAAGCACCGGGAAGAAGGGCAGAAAGGAGGTAAAAGCCTTTGGTTGGGGAGGAGTGCAGAGTACGTGCGATTCTGTTTGGGGGACGTGACATGGTCAGTCACGTGAACTCACTGCAGCTATGATCAAGGTCAAGTTAACGAGAGTAGTTAACATTCTAATAGGCAGCACTGATTGGACTCAATGGGTTACTACCAATACCAAAAAAAAAAAAAAAAAAAAAAAAAAAGAAGACATGAAGAGGGGAGATATGCTGGAGGTGCCTGGGGAGAGCAGAAAGGAGTTGGGGGCTCCTTGGGGGGTGGGTATATTTGAACAAGGTACACTGTTTATGTGTATAAAATTATCAAATAATAAAAGATAGGCTACTAAAAACAACAACAACAAAATATGTAAATTTAAGTCTGTAATCCCAGCATTGGGAGGTAGAATTCAAAGCCAACCCTGCGTGAGGCCCTGTCTCCAACCAACCAACCAACCAACAAAAAAGCATTTGCTAAATATTTACCGTCAAGAATTGTCCTAAGGGCTAGGCAATCGTATAATCCCAGCACTTGCGAGGTAGAGGCAGGTGGATCTCTGTGAGTTCGAGGCCAGCCTAGTCTACAGAGTGAGTTCCAGGACAGGCTCCAAAGGCAATACAGAGAAACCCTGTCTCAAAAAAAAAAAAAAAAGAATTTTCCTAGGCACTAGAGAGAGAACAAAAAAAAGATATAGTCCAAATCCTACAGGGAAGTAAGTAGTTAAACAGGCCTGCAAACAAATAATTACAGTATACTGGAGTAAACACTGTAATTGAGGGTTGTTTTCATTGCTGTGGAAAAGGTAGGAGCCTCTACTTTGTCAGGGAAGAAACTTCGTTACAGTTGTGACATTTGAAATGGAGGCTGAAGAACAAGATTCACATATAGATACATTTGGTGGAAAAGCAGGACGCTGAACTACCATGGCCCTTTAAAGACTTAGTTTCTCATTTTTGGAACAGCAGTAAGCATAGGAGAGAACAGGAAGAGAAGTCACAGAGTAGGGGCTAGAAACTAACTAGGGTCTTCACTCAGGAATCTGGAGTTTATTCTTTGTTGTTTGTTCTTTCAAACATTTTTTAATGGTTTAGTTTATGTGCATTGGTGTTTTGGCTGTGTGTGTATCTGTGTGAGGCTGTCTGGATCCCTTGGAACTGGAGTTACAGTTGTGAGCCGCCATGTGGGTGCTGGGAATTGAACTTGGGTCCTCTGGAAGGACAGCCAGTGCTCTTTACCTCTGAGCCATCTCTCCCGCCCCTTTGTAGTTTATTCTCATGGTCCAGGAGGAGCTGCTGAGTTTTAAGCATTAGTTCTGCGAGCAGAGTTGTGTTTCCAAAAAATTCGCGTGCTGTAGGACACAATGCAGGGTGAATCACGAGTCTTCGTACTTTAGGTAGGAGATAAGAAGGTCTTGGACTTGTTAGTAGTGGCATTCTAGAGGAAGGGTGAGAATAGAGGAACAACAGAGAAGTTCTAGGTTTCCGGTGGTAGCAGTCATGCCCCTGTTCCATCCCTCACTGTGCACCTTTTTCACGCTCTCCTGTCCCATATCCTCGGGTGGCCTCCTGCCCCATCTTTGTAGCCAGGCTTTTAAAAGAACAGATCTGGTAGAATGAATCTATATATGGAATTTATTAGAGCGGCTTACAGGATGTGGCCTGGGCGGTCCATTAATGCAGGTCTCATCCTGGGGAGGCTCAGTCCATGAGGCTGGATGTCCCAGCTGTCCCAGCGCTGAAGACCTGGAGGATTCCTGGAGAGGTGCTGGCCTTCTTTCAGTCTTTGGACTTCTTCAGTTGGAAGCCCGGAGATGTTGGTTCTTCTAAGGATGGAGGAGTGCTTCGGGAACAGGCTGGGTGTACTTGCCATCCAGGATGGAGGCAAGCAGGTTTGAAAAAACACAGTTCCCTTCTTCTGTGTCCTTTGTCTGGACCGCCACCAGAAGGTGCCACCCATGCTGAGTGAGGATGGGTCTTCCTACTTGAAATGATCTGGTCAAGAAAGGAGTGCCTAGCAACTGCAGTTGATTCCAGGTGCAGTCGAGTTGACAACCAAGATGTACTGGTCATTGGTATAATAGCAGTTACGTTAATAGACTCTTGAAAGCTTCTGGGACACGGGACAAAAACTTACTGTTTGCAACCATGTGATCCAATGAAGGCTAGATTCTTAGCCAAGGGACCACTTGCTTGGGTGGCTAGAGAAATTAACATTAGAAAACTCTACATACTAGAATAAATGAAAGACTGATGATATCAAGTAGAGTGCCAGGCCGGGCGTTGGTGGCGCACGCTTTTAATCCCAGCACTCGGGAGGCAGAGGCAGGCGGATCTCTGTGAGTTCGAGGCCAGCCTGGGCTACCAAGTGAGTTCCAGGAAAGGCGCAAAGCTACACAGAGAAACCCTGTCTCAAAAAAAAAAAAAAAAAAAGTAGAGTGCCAGATGGGCACACATGCCCAGTGCCTGCGGAGGCCAGAAGGTGTCCGGTCCCCTGCAGCTGGAGTTCCAGGTAGTTGTGAGCTCTCTCATGGGTGCTGGAACTGAACTCAGGTCCTTTGGAAGAGCAACCAGTGCTCTTAAGTGCTTAGCCATCTCTCTAGCCCCATCTCTTTCTCTCTCTTTTTTAAACGTATTTATTTATTTGTGTGTATGTGTGTGGACACACATGTGACGGTCAGAGGACACCGTCTGGAAACCAATTTTCTCCTTTCGCCGTCTGAGTTCCTTGGTGTGCTGGTTAGGGTTTTTTTGTTTTGTTTTGTTTGTTTGTTTGTTGTTGTTGTCAATGTGACACAACGTAGATGAGGGAAGAGGGAACCTCTGCTGAAGAAGTTCTCAAGTCAGATCAGCATGTAGCCACGTCTGTGAGAGATTGCCTTAACCGATGATGGATGTGGAGGCCCCAGCCCACTGTGGTGACATCATCCCTGGGCAGGTGGGCCTGGGTTGTATAAAAGAGCTTGCTGAGGGGCTGGAGAGATGGCTCAGTGGTTAAGAGCCCTGGCTGTTCTTCCAGAGGACCCGAGTTCAATTCCCAGCTCCTACATGGCAGCTCACAACCATCTGTTGTAACTCCAGTTCCGGGGAATCTGACACCCTCACACAGACATACATGCAGGCAAAACACCAATTCACAAAAAATAAAAATTAATTATATATTTAAAAAAAAAAGCTGAGCATTAGCCAAAGGGAGAGGCAGAAGGCAACGATTTTCCATGCTGTCTAACTCAGTTCCTACCTGCTGCGTTCCTGCTCTGACTTCTCTTGGCGATGGACTTTGACCTAGATGTAGCCAAATAGATCCTTTCCGAAGTTGCTTTTCGTTAGAGAGTTTTATCATATCATGGAAAAGCAAACTGGAGCAGGGATAGAAATCAGGTCACCTGGCTTGGGGGCAGGTGCTGTCACCCACTGAGCCGTCTCCCCGCCCCCATTTAAAACTGTTGACTACACTAATTTAGTGTGTGTGCCACACCCGTCTTACATGGGCACATCAGAAAGCCGCAGCGGGTGTGTGGGCGTGGAAGGACAGCTTGAGGGAGTCCGTCTTTTCCTTCTACCTCGTGGGTCCTGGGATTGAACTCAGGTCATTTGTGGCAGGTGCCTTTACCCGCTGAGCCATTCCTCTGGCCTCTGTCTTTCTTTTCCTTTGCCTTGTTTTGGTTTGTTTGTTTTTTTTCCGAGGCAGGGTTTCTCTGCAGAGTCCTGGCTGTCCTGGAACTCACTCTGTAGACCAGGTTGGCCTCGAACTCATAGAGATCCGCCTGCCTCTGCCTCCTGAGTGCTGGAATTAAAGGCATGCGCCACCGCCCAGCTGGGCCCCTGTCTCTTAAGACTGAATCTCATTGAGTCTCAGTAGCTCTGACCAGCCTGAAACTCTGCATATAAAATACATTGGACTCAAATCTGTAGCAGTTCACCTACTTTAGTCTCCTGAGTACTGGGTGACAGTCATGTGCCACAGTGTCTGTCCAGGACTTGTTTTTGTGTATGTGAAATAATGGCACGTAACTGTAATCTGATCTGAGCATTCAGAAAGCTGAGGCTAGAGAATCTTGAGTTTGAGGCCGGGCTGGGTTACATTGTGAGACCTTGTTTTAAAGAAGCAAGCTGGGCATGGTAGCTTATGCCTGTGATCCCAGCACTTGAGAGACTGAGGCAGGAGGATCACCATCAGTTCAAGTCTAACCTGGGCTGCTATATACTCAATTCCAGGGCAGCCTGGGCTGCAATGTGAGACTCTGCCTCAGGAAACCAATGAGAGAGAGCAGCAATAGTTGTGGGGAGGTTGGAGGGATAAAAATTCGGCTTGAGGAATAAGGCTGGGGAGGCTGAGGAGATGGCTCGGTATGTAAGATGCTTGCTGAGTTCATATTTCCGAACCCAAGTGAAAGATGGTAAAGAACCTGTAACCCCAGTGTCGGGGAGCAGAGGACGGGATGATTCCTGGGGTTCACCAAAAGACTCAGAAAAGAAGCAGGAGGCACATGGGCTCCTCTGTGGCTTTTGACGTTCCTTGAGGAGCTGAGCAGACCAGCAGCTGCCATGCTGCACCACGGTGAGTGGGGGCATGTCATAACCTGTTGGGTGACTGTGGAAGGCTACACCAAGTAGAGAAAGTCAAAGTAGATACCTAGAGTTTTGTATAGGGTTGGCCCAAAACTACAGGTCAAGTGGTGGCCATGGAGAAATCAGACTCCATCAGGGAAAAGGAAGGCACACCCAGTACTATAATTCAGGACATTTTTCTATTGAAAGAGCAGCAGCTTCCAAATGTAGACAGTCTTCGGGATGTGCCCACATAAGATTCCAGGTTATAGCTCGATCAGATTTCTCTCCACGGATCTCAAGAAGAACTGGGGTTCGAGCACCGCTGTGAGTTCACAGATCCCTCTTGCTAAGAGTCATTTGTACCAAAACCTTCAGGGGACTGGGTTCTGTCACTGCAGACTCCAAATCTATTGACAGATGACAACAGAAAATTAGACTGTCTGATTGGCCTTGGCGTAGCTCTCAGAACACACGCCATAGGAACGCTCTGGAATAGACCTGCCGAAGCTGTTCCACTCTGGGTAACATTTGAAGGAAAGACACCATGGTGTTCGAAGAACTGGTAACAGAGAAACCGCTTTCTATGAGGAACCAGAATTTGACCAGCTCTTCGGCATTCCAGAGCTTTGCGCACTCCTATAATGAAGTAGGCCTAATAATGAAGTAGGCCTGAATCGGAGTTTCTACCCGTCTAAGAATCCATTTCCCGATGGAAACCAGGTATATCCATGTCAACGTTTGAGTGAAAATGTGTAACCAGAAGTTTCTCAGTCCTTCCCGGTCTCAAGGTCCTGCAGCCATTTATATAAAATAATCACTCAGAGGCTTATGTTGATTATGAACTGTATGCCTAATGGCTGATTCTCACTAGCTAGCTCTTATAACTTAACTCAACCCATTTCTGTAAATCTATATGTTGCCATGTGGCCATGGCATTACCGGTCTGTTGGCATCTTGTTGCTCCTTTGGTGGCAAGCTGGCGTCTCTCTTGACCTTCTTCTCTCTGTATCTCTGTTTGGATTTCCTGCCTGGCTGTAAGCTTTCTTGCCATAGGCCAAAACTGCTTCATTTATTATCTAATGGGAGCCACACATATTCATAACATGCAGAGAGACATCCCACAGCAAAAATGGTTTCTTTTGCCCTCAAGGCTGCTAGTCTCTCATCCTGCCTGGCTTATTAAATATGTTCAATATATTTGTTAAACTCATAATCTTCCTACCCCACCTTCAGAATCCTGGATTTGCAGGCAGATATCGCCTTGACAAGCTGAATACTTTACTTATTTATTTATGTTTTTTCATCCTGGAACTTACTACATAAACCAGGCTAGCCTTAAACTCACTGAGATCTATCTGCCTCTGCTTCCCAATTGCCCCGCCTTTGAACACATCTTTTTAATGTATTTGCATGTGATCCTAAACTCATCTACTGAGGACTGAAGAAAAATTTAGGGTGTTAATATTAGTCATTAAATTTGAAGAGTTTTGTTATATGTCAGGAGAATTCAAAACAGAACTTAATTATATCTTACAGCCCCCCCCATGCAGATGTGTGTGTGTGTGTGTGTGTGTGTGTGTGTGTGTGTGTGTGTGTTCCAGAACTCAGTATCCATTTGACTGTTGGGATTAGTCATGTACCACCATACCAACCAAGACACTCCCCTTCCTAGAACTTTACAATAGCTTTAGAATTTAGACAGATGAATCCCATTTGGAGAAGTACTTGGCTTCTCCGCCTGTAACAAACTGTACACTGTCACTGCAGGCTAGTGCTGAACTCCTTTAGGTTCAGCTAGGGAAGTGATTTGACCTTGCTGTGTCTCTGTTTCCAAATCTTCATGGGCTGGTAATGAACTTTGGTTTATTTAGATAATTACAGGGATACATATGTTTGCACATGCCCTCCTGCAGAACAGCTAGGCCAGCCTAAGGACATGGTAAGCACGTTTTATTAACGTTTACAAAGCAACTATAATTCCACCCCCACCCCCAAATGCTTACTAGCTCCATATCTTTTCAAATGCATTTTAAATATTCATATCATAATTCAGTAAATTTTTTTCTTGACCTTAAAATGAGCGTTTTGCTCAAGAAAAGAAACTCCCTGTTTGTTCAGAAGGATAGGGCAGTTTGAAAACTCTTTAAAAACTGTAGCTATTCAGACCACAGTGCTTGCTAAAAAGGGCTGCAGGAGGCAGGGCTACTAAGAGAAATGAATTGATTAATGCAGCCGCTGCATTTTCTTTTCCACCCTCAATTTGATTTAAATTTAATATCCTCCCACAATGGAAAATGATTTACAATGAGAAGATGAGCTGGAAGGAATAAGAAAATGGAAACAAGATATACCCTCTCGTTTTACCATCCAGCAGATTTACCATGCCGTTCAAGACAGTGTCTGGCCATTTACAGTAATGAAACGAAATGCTTTTTAAAATAACAAAACCCTGCATTTTTACTGGTGGACTTTCCCTCCCCTGCAAACACATTCATCCCACTGAGCCCTGCTTTCCATCTATGTTGTTTTTAGCTCATTTCCTTTTGTAAAAAAGCAATTGGTGAGTTGATTTCCCAGTTTAGCCGTTGTAATAAAACATAAGAGGCATTTCTGTTTGGGCAGCTCGTATAGTGATTCGAAAGCTCCAAAAACCAACAAATCTAGGACAGTGTAAAATTAGAAACTGCTGGCATTCTTGAGCAGCAGTAGCTCTGCTGGCTGTGGCTCCTCCCCCTCCCCCATTGCCACCAGCATGAATCTGAAGGTCACCTCTCTGTACCAGACGACAGAACCCCATGTGTGTGTCTTTAAATAACAGTTTATAATTCACGTAGCATAACATTCATCTGGTGAAATACCCATCTCGGTGCGTTTTATGTCCACAGACTTGTACAATGAACATCATTACAAAGGTAGAACATGTCCTTCCTTTCCCAGAAAACTCCATGCTCATCAACAATCTGTCTCCATCCATCTCCTCATCCCCTGGCACCGGCAGCCGCCGCTACTTTGCTTTCTATGACTTGCCCATTCTTGACATTTGACATAAACAGCCATAAATAACCAGCTTATGGTTTCTTTCAGTTGACATAATGTTTCCAGGTTTTATAATGTTGACCCATGTACCAGTACATCCCCCCCCACTTTTTTTTTTTTTCTGAGACAGGGTTTCTCTGTGTAGCCCTGGCTGTCCTGGAACTCTCTTTGTCAACCAGGCTGGCCTCGAACTCACTGAGATCCGCCTGCCTCTGCCTCCCAAGTGCTGGGATTAAAGGCGCGCGCCACCACTACCCGGTTCTCGTTTTTATTGTACAATAATATTCCATTGCTTGTTCGTACAGCAGATAATGGGAATTTGGGTGTTTTGCTTGTTGATTATTGTTAACAATATGATTAATAGCATGTATAATGATTTTTGCCATTTGTTTTGTTTTTATTTTGAGGCAGGGTCCCTCTGAGTAGCCCAGGCTGGCTCAGAACTCATGATCCTCCTGCCAAATATTAAGATTGCATATACGTACCATCAGACCTAGCCACGTGGACAAGTTTTTGTAAGAGTTCTAGTTTTTCTCACATTCTTACCACCATCTATTATCTGTCCCCCCACCCCCACCCCACCCACCCCTGACAGTGCACACGCACTGTGCAAATGTCTATCATGGACCTACATACCTAGCCCAGAGAAGTTCCGACTGTCATGTTGCTAAGGGGTTAGTTGGTAGGCTAGCTTCGATAGACAGTAAAGGATTCATTGAGAGGCTTTTCAGCCAGGCAAAAAAGGAGAGACTGTTGAAGAACACATGAAATGATCAGGGGGACTGGAGAAGCAGGCTTAGAAAACACAGTGAGCAAGTGGGGGAGCAGTGGGAACCAGCAAAGGTGTGTCACCCGGACAGTGTGGCAAGGTCCTGCCGCCTCAGCATGCAGACCCTGGCTACCATAATGAGAACTGAATTCTGACCAAGTCTGGAGGCACATGTCTCTAATCCCAGCATTTGAGAATCTAAGGCAGGAGGATCATGCATTTGAAGCCAGCTGGGCTGCAGAGTGAGATTCTGTCTCCAAAATAAAAATACAACAAACACAAATGTGCCTTTGGGAGCCTCACTCAGGATTTCCAGATCTTGTGGGGAGTCTGGCCAGACAAGCCCAGAAGAGACCCTATGTGCTTGCTTCCTGGGATGAAGGAGAGATGGTAGAGCTAAGCTACGGATTTCTCTGAAAGACAGGATGTGCTGTAGCCCAGGCTGTGAGCTCCCTGCGTCGCTGAGGGTGACTTTGAACTTCTGATCCCTTGTCCCTGTCTTCTAAATGCAGCCTTAGAGGTGTGCACCATCACTGCCAGCCAACAACAAAACCCCACACCAACCACACCTCACAACACCAACCACCGCATACCACAACAACCATACCACACAATACCAACCACCACACACCAACCCAGTCACTCCACATAACACTAACCACTATGTGCTACACCATGCCAACCACACCACATCACCCACACCACACAAACCATACCACACTAATGACACTACAGTAACCATAGTAACCACATCACACCACCGACTGAACTCCTGTTAGCCGTTCATTACCCAAAGCCAAGATACATGTACTTGGACTATTCCTTCTTCTGTACTGCTAGTCAAGATTATTGTTAGTGTGTTCACGAATTCATACCTACAGTTAAAGCTGCTTTTCCACTTTTTCTTTGTTTGTATCATTTGTATAATTATAAGCAACACAGTAACAAAAAGACAAACACTCATTTCACCTATTTTTAAAGTCACCACAAAGAACTTATATCTTATTATATAAAAAAGAAGTCTGTCATTTTCTACTTATTTTTTTAACTCCTAATCCTAAAACATTTAAAGATAACTATTTTGTCATAGATCTTTAGAGAAATACTTTCTTGGGTGTATGGTTTTCTTCTTCAGTGCTGAGAACTGAACTCAGGGTTTAGCGCGTGCTAGGCAAGCATGCTCTTGCCGAGCTATGCCCTGTGCGTGATCTCTCTCTCTCTCTCTCTCTCTCTCTCTCTCTCTCTCTCTCTCTCCCCTCTCTCTCTCCCCTTCTCTTCCTCCCCCTCTCTCCCTCCCTCTCTCCCTCCCTCTCTTCTATTTTTTATCTCTATTTCCTTCTTTCCTAAGACAGGGCCTTAAACTCACTGTGTCCCCCCGCTCAGCCTCCTAGGTGCTGGAATTGCCGGGCTCCTTCATGGACAGTTCTCCTGCAGCTTGGAGAGACCCGAACTGCTAATCTGAACTGAATTGTGCTGTAAGCGAAAGCTACACACCAGATTTCTAAGAGTTAAGAAAAGGGAGAATGTAAAATACCTCAGGATTTTATTGGCTACATTTTGCAATGATATTTTAAGTAAATTAAGTTAAATAAAGTAACAGTGTTAAAATTAACATGCTTTTTTAATTTTATTTTATTTTTATTTTTTGGTTTTTCGAGACAGGGTTTCTCTGTGTAGCTTTGCGCCTTTCCTGGAACTCACTCTGTAGACCAGGCTGGCCTTGAACACAGAGATCCACCTGCCTCTGCCTCCTGAGTTCTGGGATTAAAGGTGTGCACCACCACCACCCGGCTAAAATTAACATGCTTTTAATTTGACCATTCAAAAAAATGTTTTAAAGCACACAGGTGGTTCCACTGACTTTCCACATAGCCAGTCTGTGAACTAAAGCAGAAGCCCCTGACTGCTAACAGCTGCACCGTCGGCAGGATATGGTAAAGCCGTTCATTTGTTTTCCCTGTTAATTACATTGGAGGAGTTTGTGGATTTATTTCTGTTTTATTGACTTATCAAGGATCTTTTATTGTGAATCAAATTCTATAAATATACTGTCTTAAAACATCAAATCTATTATTTCTCACAGTCCTAAGGGCACACTGGTGACTAGTTACACGTGTTCTCACTGTGATAAAATGCCTGGCCAAAAAAAAAAAAACTTAAGGAAGGGAGGATTGAGTTTGGTTTATAGAACACACATGTACCAATATTCATGCACCGTACCCCCCACACACAAACAGGTTAACCTTTAGGCCAGCCCAGCTGAGACTGGAGAGTGGCCTCACTCATTAACTGGGACCTCAGCTGAATTGGTTGGGGTGGGAGCCAGCCCACAGGGCTTCCTCAGGCTCCAGGACAGGATGCTTGCCCTTAGATGGGGATGGAAGTCCTCTGAAGCAAAAGAGAATAAGTGTCAATATCTTGAGCCTTCTAATTGTGCCACATTTGTGTTGATCTGTGAGCCTAAGAAAGTCGTGTGTTCAAGTCCAAGTGGACAGACAGACTTCCTGGCTTTTTGTGAGCAAGTCAAGTGCTGTCACAAAAGAGTGGTATGCATGAGGTAGAGATGTAGGGAAGCTGGCGTGCAGTAAGGATGTGTCTGCAATGTGTTTACCTTAGGTATCAGTACTTTAACTCCGAGGGAAGGTTCTCCAAAAAGAAGACCTCTCGCTGAAATATCTTCCAGGTTGGTTGTAGCGACGTCTGTTTCTCCCGATGTATGGAATTTCCTCTACATACTCTTTCCAGTACCAAGCACTATTGTCATTCCTGTGATCTTTGCCAGTCTGTGAGAAGGAGTGTGCCATCCTTGCTGGGTTTGTGTTTTTCCTGACTAGGGAGTTCAGCATCTTGCACTGAGGATTGGACTAGGGCCTCACACGCTCGACAAGTGATCTACCGCTTTTCCTGCTAACTCATACGCTAAAGCTAGGGGGTGGCATATGGAGCTTAGCTCCTAGACCAGGCTGCCCTTCAGCTCACTAGGTAGCCAAGGATGACCTTGAATTTGTGATCCTTTTACCTAGACCTCCCAAGTGCTGGGATTACCGGCATGGGCCCCACACCCAGTTTATGCAATGCTGGGGATAAAAACCAGGGCCTCCTGCATGCCAGGCAAGTACTCTACCAACTGAGCCACATCTCCATGCCCTTTGTCTACCTTGGACACCCTACATTTTTTTCTTAATAAAGTTGGATATGGTGCCACATACCTTTAGTTCCAGCACTCAGAGGAAGAGGCAGTCATAGGTCTGTGAGTTCAAGGCCAGCCTGGCATACTTAGGGAGTTACAGGCCAGCCAGGGCTGAACAGTGAGACCCTGTCTCAAAAGAAGAAAAAGAGGCCAGGCAGTGGTGGCACGTGACTTTAATCCCTGCACTCGAGAGGCAGAGTCAGGCGGATCTCTGTGAGTTCGAGGTCAGGCTGGTCTACAGAGTGAATTCCAGGAAAGGCTCCAAAGCTACACAGAGAAACCCTGTCTCAAAAAATCAAAAATTAAAAATAAAATAAAAGAGGAGAAGAAGAAGCATAGTTAGTTAAAAGTTAGGAGAGGGCATCATTAAACTTTTACGAGGTTGATGACAATAGCAATGTGAGACATGGGCATTTAAACTGGGTCATGGGGAAAACACAGGGAATTGTGGGGCGTGGAACTTTCCTTGGAAGCAGTAGAGGGTTCTGAATGGGTAAAGGAAGGCAGGAAGGGAAGCTCGGATGTTGGGGAGACAGGAAAGAATAATTGAAAGCATGAAACAGGTTCTATTCTCTGGTGGGAAGACACCAAAACCAGTATTCAGGGCCAGTGAGGCGGTGGCTTAGCACGGAAAGGCACCGGCAGCCATGCCTAAGCACCTTTGTTGAATTCCCTGGCCCCACATAGTGAAAGGAGAGGACCAACCCTCACAAGTTGTTCTCTGACCTCCACACAGCAGCATGGCATTCCCGGGTATGACGCGCGCGCGCGCGCGCACAAACACACACACACACACACTCGCATAATAAAACAAATTTAAAACAACATTCACTTTTCCTTAGAGCCCCACGATGAGAGAGTCACTGAAACTCTCACCCGTGCCGTCTTTTGAATCTCAAGAGTTGCTGGTGTCTAGTTTGGGAACTGTTGGAAGGTAAAAACGCTGGCGTCTGTTACTGTGTTCTGGCTCATCCAGTGTGGCCTGTCTGGCCTCTCATCCGAACTGGTATCTCACCTGATCATTCTGTTTTTACTAAGTTCAAATTTTCTTCAGGAGTGATGATCTTGTCTTCAAGTTTCATTTCCTGTCAGAAAATTTTAAATAAAAAAATCAGCAAATCTCAGGTTCAGGGATTTTCTACATACAAAGCAATCCATAAACTCTATGCTGGGAGTCACCAAGGCTTCCCTCGTAAACATTAATGATGCTGCACTCCTCAAAGCCTGTGCGTTTATGGCCCTTCTCATGAGTGAGGCAGTCATTACTGGTCTACTGAAGGAAAAAGAAAATAGGTTGGTTTGTTTTTCTTTAGCAATTTGAGTCTGCCCAGTTTGGCATTACGATCTTGACACATAGAGGGGCTTCAATAAATATGGGGTAAATGCCTTCATATATGAATGGAGTTTTGAGATAATGACTTTTTTTATACAGTTAAAAAGAAAATGTCCCTTCTGTTTATACCCAGTGTGGTCTTTGTGAGGAGGAAGAAGTGTCTTTACAATAATTTAAATAAATACATATTTATTTGAAAAAGATGAGTTGGAATTAGCCTCTGAGCTGTTACCAACCTCTAAAAAGGTTATTTCAAGTGCTCATGTATTATAAATAATGAGCTAATTGACTGCTTTTTCTTCTAGGCATGAGAATAAAATAACATTGTAATAAAAAGTGTTTCCTACATTCTCAGGGAAAAGTTTATCAAATACAATGTTTGATTGTTAGTAATGGTGGCCTACACACTTGGGAAACTGAGGCAGATGAATTGTGGGTTTGGGCTACCAAGTGATCTGTATCCTCCTCACTCACTGCCCCACAAAAATCTTTCGGGGTACTGGAGAGATGGCTCTGGTTAAGGGCACATACTGCTCTTGCAGAGGGCCTGAGTTCAAGTCCCAGCCCTCACATTAGTGGCCCACAAGTACCTGTCACTCCAGCTCCAGGGGACTCTGACACCTCTGGCTTTCACAGGTATCTGCACTCACATTCATGTACACAGACACAGGCATGTATACATAATTTAAAAACAATTTAAAAATCTTAGAAAAACAACCTGGGGAGGGATATAGGTCAGTTGGCAGAATGCTTGCTTAGCATGCACAAAGCCCTGGCTTCGATCCCCACCACTGTAGAAACTGGACATGATGGTGCAGGCTGTAACCCCAATACTTGGGAGGTGGAGGCAGGAGGGTCATCTTCAGGCTATATAGGGAGTTCCAGGCCAGCCTGGGATACATGTGACCCTATCCCCCAAAACAGCACAGAAAAACAAAACAAAACACACCCAGAAATAAAAGGCAAGTCTGATAGTTAATGTTAATAGGATTAATCACATTCTTTAGTGTTTACTTGAAATAATCACAAATGGGAAAACAGAGGTATTACTAATGGTATTTTTTCTGAGACTAGGGAAACATTACAACAAAGGTACACATGGGGGCGCCATAATCGGGCAGGAACGGCACGTGTAAGCGGAGAGATGTGTGAGATGTCAAAAGGCAGGCTGAACTTTTACAGACGGAAACATCAAGGTTTCAAAGGCTTGTGAGTCAACATACTCTGTTCTCAGAAAGTAAACTGAGCGCTAGGATTCCAAAAGAGTCTCTGCAATTCCTGCTTCATGAATTTGTGCTGGAGAATTTGACTGTTGTTTCAGCAGAACTTTAATGGAAACATTTACTGTTGGCCTGGAATGATGTATTTAAATCTTGAATGAGTTTGTTAATAGCATTTATGAATGGCAAGAAGCAGCTGGGTGTAGCGTCCTTGCTTGGAATGAGTGGGACCCTAGGTTTGAACCCGAATATTGCAAAAACAAAAGCAAAAATAAAAAACAAACAAAATGTTTATTTTTGTAACATTTCCTCTATAGTGTGAAATGTAAGTAAAATCATTTATGATTTTACTCTGACCCCAAACTGCTTTCTCTGGGGTCTATAGCCTTTTTCTCATCTGTGGCCTTTGGCTATTATTTCTTGACTCTCATACAAATATAAAGCTATCTGGCTATCTGGAAGCCCGTAAATACTCACAAAGATTTTATTAGGAACGGGCTGTGATGAGAATATAGAACATACATTCTTTTTCCAGACATTAATATGCATGTGACAATATTTGTTTTACAGGCAAAATTGTTTCCACTTAAGCATTGTCGTGGTGTAAGGAACTGCTTCCTTACACCAGTGAGTGTCTAGTTCCATGCTTCTGCATTTTCCCCTCCAAAAGATCTGCTTTATTATTTTTAATTATGGGTCTTTGTGTGGGTCTGTGCACATGAGTGCCGGTGGAGGCCAGAGGTCGCTGGATTGCCCTGGAACTGGAGTTACAGGTGACTGTGAACCACGTGGGTGCTGAGACGCAAACTCAGGTCCTTTGCAAGAGTAGCACGTACTCTTAACTGCTGAGCTGGTTCTCCAACTTCCTCCACCCCTTCCTTTCTTGCTTTTTTTTAAAAAAAAATTATTTATTTGGTTTTTCAAGACAGGGTTTCTCTGTGAAACAGTCCTGGCTCCTGGATCTCACTCTGTAGAACAGGCTGGCCTCAAACTCACAGAGATCCACCTGCCTTTGTCACAGGTGGGTGCTATCACACCTGGTCCATTTCTGCTTTTTCTTTAAAAACAAAAAGTGTTTATTTTTATTTTACGTGTATGAACATTTTGTGTGCCTGTGCACCCACATACATGCTATGCCCATTGACACCAGAAGAGGGAGTTGGGTCCCCTGGAGCTGGAGTTACAGACGATTGTAAGCTCCCAAGTGGGTGCTGAGAACTGAACCTGGAGTCTCTGAAAGAGCAGCCACTGAGCGATCTCTCCAGCCCCCCATTTCTGCTTTTTCAAAGATTTTTTTCCTTAGAAATAAGCCCTTTTAAATGAAGCTGGCCGGGCGGTGGTGGCACACGCCTTTAATCCCAGCACTCGGGAGGCAGAGCCAGGCGGATCTCTGTGAGTTCGAGGCCAGCCTGGACTACAGAGTGAGTTCCAGGACAGGCTCCAAAGCTACACAGAGAAACCCTGTCTCGCATAACCAAATCAATCAATCAATCAATCAATCAATCAGCTGGAAAGATGGCTCTGCAGTTAAGAGCACTGGCTGTACTTCCAGAGGACCCACGTTCATTTCCCAGCACCCACATGGTGGCTCACAGCCATCTATAACTCCAGCTCCAGGGATTCCAATGCCTTCTAGCCTCAGGGGGCACCAGGTTCATGCACAGTACATGAACATACATGTAGTCAAAATACCCATACATATGAAATATTTTTTTAAAAACTTCAAAAAAATTACAACATCATTAAGGGTGTTTGAAAAAGCTGTAAGGGATTATATTATTTTTTATTTACCCCAAATCACATATAATACACCTAAGTAAACATATATTGTTTAAATGAAGTTAAGCCACTTGGGCTGACAACACTCCTTTTAAGAGCCATAGACTATCTAACAAAAACCCCAGTACCATTGGTGGTGGTGGTGGTGGTGGTGGTGGCGGCGGCGGCGGCGGCG
>CABHPH010001267.1:25865-37729 GCA_902168325.1 Peromyscus nudipes | reverse complement strand
CTTTCTTTCTTTCTTTCTTTCTTTCTTTCTTTCTTTCTTTCTTTCTTTTTTTGAGACAGGGTCTCTCTATGTAGCCCTGCTGTCCTGAGTGCTAGGATTAAAGGCAAAGAAGCCTTTTTCTTTTTTCTTAATATATATCTTCATTGATTCTTTGGGAATTTCACATCATACACCCTGCCTTTTTCATATGACCACTCTTTTGGTTTTGTTTGTTTGTCTTTCAAAACAGAGTTTCTCAGTGTAGCCCTGGCTGTCCTGGAACTTGCCCTGTAGACCAGGAACTCACAGAGATCCTCCTGTCTCTGCCTCCTGAGTTCTGGGATTAAATCATGCACCACCACTGCCCAGCCATGTGACCACTTTTAGCAGACCCTCTGCAGCTCCAAGTGTCTACTGAGCCCAAGAAAGACCATGTAAGGCAGTTGGGATGGCTATTCTTGGTTGTCAGTTTGACTACATATGGAATTAACTTAACCCAAATGACTGGGCACACCTGTGAGGGATTTGTTTTTCTTGATTAAATAATTTGAAGTAAGAATACCCACTTTTAATCCAGATATTTGAGGTGGGAAGATCCACCTTTAATCTGGCCACACCTTCTGCTGGAAGCCTATATAAAGACATGAAAGAAGGAAGCTCCTCCCGCGTTTTGCCTGCTTGCTCTCTCTTGCAAATCCATTCCTTCCCTGGAATTAGAGCCTACTTATTCGGGATTCTGGTGTATGCCGAAGACTAGCAGGGACCTCTGGCCTCGTGGACTGAGCAACCACTGGGTTCTTGGACCTTCCTTAGGTAGACAGCCATTGTTGGACTAGCTGTAACACAGGCTGTAAGCCATTCTAATAAATCCCCTTTATATATATATTATATATAAAATATCGTAAATATGTATTTATATAATATACATCATTATATGTAATATAATGTATTATATATAATATATATCCTGTAAATTCTGTTTCTTTAAAGAACGCTGACTAATACAACAGTGGTTAAATTAGTCAAAGTGCTATCATTGTTACTTAGAGAAAATGTAAGTCCTCCATTCTGACAAATCTCATCAGGAGACGCTTTCATCATTAGGTACCATTAGAGGCAAAAATCAGGGTTTCATTTAGAAAATGATCTTACCAGGCTGTGCATTCCCATGAAGAGTCCTGCCCTACAAAGGACTGGACTAGTTCAGGGTTAGCTGATGTGCCTGCTGGGGACACAGACCACAGGGACGGGCACACCAGACTTGGTTATGTGTTTTAACTCCAGGGCTCGGGATAGCAGGCAGTCAGACTGCCCTGGCTATGGAGGGTCAGCAGGGCACCACAGAGGGACACCAGCTCTGTAAGGTTCCTGTAACCCTGTGCAGAGTTCACTGAACAACTCCAGGGGTCACCAGCACTTAGTCCGCAAGGGGACTGACACCCCTTGGGTGTGTGTAGTGTACAACTCTTGCAGTCGCATGCGGTTACACTAGCTGAGCCATCTTGCTCTCCTGACTCTCAAATTTTGGCCACGCAGATTGAGAGTAAGTCCTTAGCATCAGGAAAAACTTATTTCAAACCAACAGCTAGCAAAATACCTAATAATAAAGCATTAAAAATAGTTCCTAATAGTGCTAGTGAAATGGATCAGAGGGTAAAGATGCTTGGCACCAAGCACGAGAACCTGAGTTCAATCCCCAGAACCCACACGGTAGAAGGAGTTGTTCTCTGCCTGAATGTGCTCTGTGGTTTGTGTGTCCTCCCATGCACATAAACAAACAAACAAATAAATAAATAACTGCAGGACATGGTGGCACACGCCTTTAATATCAGCATTCAGGAGGTAGAGCCAGGCGGATCTCTGTGAGTTCAAGGCCAGACAGGTCTACAGAGTGAGTTCCAGGCCAGTCAGGGCTACACAGAGAAACCCGGTCTCGGAAAAAACAAAAACAAAAACAAAAACAAAAACAAAAACAAAAAACCCTACTGGATTCCAGGAGTTGGAGACCAACTTAAGAAACATCCAAGCCGGGCGGTGGTGGCGCACACCTTTAATCCCAGCACTCGGGAGGCAGAGGCAGGCGGATCTCTGTGAGTTCGAGGCCAGTCTGGGCTACCAAGTGAGTTCCAGGAAAGGCGCAAAGCTACACAGAGAAACTCTGTCTGGAAAAACCAAAAAAAAAAAAAAAAAAAGAAAGAAAGAAAGAAAAAAAAAAAAGAAAAGAAACATCCAAACCTCATCACCAGAAAACAAAAACAGGCTGGAGAAGATGGCTCAGCATTTAAGAGCACCGACTTCTCTTGTGGGATCCAGGTTTGGTTTCCGGCAGCCACATGATGGCCCACCCCGTGTCATTCTAGTTCCGGGGATCCGGTGCCTCTTCTGACTTCCACCATTATCTGACGCTCATGGTGCACAGACACTCAAACACATAAAAGAAAGTAAATAATCTAAAACATTTTAAAAGCAATGAGAACAACCAGCTACGCAGGCACATGCCTTTCCCAGCACTCAGTAGACAGAAGCAGGTGAATCTCTCTGAGTTTGAGGCCAGCAGAGCTACACGTGAGACTCTGTCTCAAGTTAAGAAAAAATGTAGAAAGACTAAAATGGCAAAGAGATAATCAAGTACAAAGTACGACCCAGCTTTTTCCAGTAAGGAATAGTCAATATTAGATAGCAGCAGCCAAGTGTGCTGATGCAGGCCTGTAACCCCATCATTTGAGAAATCGAGGCAGGAGGATCGTTTAATTACTTATAGTTCTTTGGTTATTACATGAAATACACATAAACAAATCTTTAAAAAGAGGAGTGGGAGGGCCTGGAGAGATGGCTCAGAAGTCGAGAGCACTGGCTGCTCTTCCAGAGGACCGGGGTGGAATTCCCAGCAACCACATGGTGGCTCACAACTGTCTATGACTCCAGTTCTAGGGAATTCGACACTCACAAAGACACACATGCAGACAAAACACCAATGCACATAAAATAAATAAATACATCTTTAAAAAAGAGAGGAGTGGGAGAAGGGAGGGGTGGCGGGGAGGACGGAGGAAAGCCTGCAGCTCTCTTTAACCCCAGCCTTTGAGAGGCTGAGGAGTGAGGATAACTGCAATCTGAGGCCAGCCTGGGCCATGCAAGTACACCTTGTCTCAGAAATACAGAAAGACAGAGGGAGAAAAGAGAGCAGTGTTTAAGATTGGAGAGAAATATACCAGGTCGTTATTTATTTGAACGATTTTGAGTGACATTTGGTATGTTCTTTCTATGAATCATAATATGTGTGATTTTGGTGTGTGCATGTATATATGTTTATGGTGTGTGTGTGTGTGTGTGTGTGTACATGTATGTGTGGGGATATGAGTAGTGCAGATATGGAGGCCAAAGGTTGATGTCAGGTATCTGCCTCTGTCCTCCACCTCATTTTTTTTTATTTTTTTAATTTCAGACAGGACCTTACCATATAGCCCTGGCTGGCCTGGCATTCAATACCAGGCTGGCTCAGACCCACAGAGATCTTCATCCCAAGTGTGGGGGTTAAAGATGTGTGCTACTGTGACCTACCATGACTGGCTACTTTGTTTTTAAATTTGAGTCTGTCACTGAACCTGGAGGTCACGAATGGTCCAGACCGGCTGGCCAGCTCCAGCGATCCTCCAGTCTCGGTTACCCCAGCACCAGGATCACAGGCACAGGCCTTTTATGTGGGTGCTTGGGATAGCCACTTAGGTCTTCATGCTCACACAGCAAGAGCTCACCCACTGAGTTATCTCCCCAGTCCCATGTTTATGATTCTTAAATAGGTTGGTTCATTTGTGTCGGCCATTTTAGCGCATAGAAACAAATTGACTCTCTCTTTTATTTTTCTTCCTTACCTCTTTGATTCTTTGTGGTATCGAATTCAGGGCCACATACATGTAGGCAAATACTCTTCCACGGAGCCACAAACCCAGCTTACACTTGGCTATTTTCTTTCTTTGTGGAGAAAGGCCTCACCAAGTAGCCCTGGCTTGGAACTATGGAGACCAAACTGGCCTTGAGTTCACAGAGATCCACCTGGCTCTGCCTCCTGAGTGCTGGGATTAAAGCCGCCACCCACAGTCTTGTTTTTGTTTTGAGACAGAATCTCTTGTATCCCAAGCCCGCCTAGAAGTCACTGAGTAGCCAAAGATGACCTTGAACTCCTGACCCTCAAGCTCTTGCATTCTGAGCGTCAGCACCACAGACTTACGCCACCAAACCCAATGTGTGTGATGCTGGCTAGAACCCGAGGCCTCTCCGATGCTCACCCAGAACTCTCCCAACATCCCCGGCTCCATGTTGAATTGTTTTTCCCTCACATGAGTCTGACTTACAAATAATTATCCACTGGGTCTCATCAAACAACCATCTAAAGAGATTGGAGAACGGAGAATTCTGATTGTACTTCACTCTACCGGTAGCCTTAATGCAAATGCTAGGTTTATAGTTGATTAATTTCATATTTGAACATAAGAGAGCAACTTAAATCAATTATGTGCAATATCATATTAATTCAATGTAGTATACCTTTAAGCGGAGGAAAGTACTAGATTGCCAAGAACTATCAAATTTATGATTCCTTTTATATTAGGCTTTTTACAGGGAAGCATTCTATAAAGCTTGTATAGAACTTGGATGCCACAAAATCCAGGTTATAGATTTTCTGTCTGTAAATCAACAATTTGATCTTTATATGGATGCATTCAACTATAAGCCGTGCAATAAATTTAAATTTAAAACTATGTGGGTTTTATATTCTTTTCGATAGAACTATAAAATCCTAGTGCAGAAGTCATGAATCCAGCCTCATGCCTCTAGGCAGCTCCATAATTAAGTCATCCTAGACAGGTAGCCGTCCATCTCAAGGAGAGTCTGTATATGCTCAGTAATCCATTTCTGTAATGATCTCCCACCCGAAACTTCTTTGTTACATCTAATTCTAGTGTTTTCCTTTCACTCAAATCCTATCTCCTCTGATCTTATCTCATGGTAAACCTCCTCAGGCCACCGTTTCATCTTACTGACTCTGGTCCTGATGAGAAAACATCACTTCATTTCATATTCACCATTAACACTGTTTGTGCTTATTAACTATTTTCTTTCTTCCGTTTCATCAGAGTGTTGTGATTTGTTATTGCATTGGCCATTCAGCTGATACCTGTCTGTGGTGCAAAGTACTGACAAAGCAAAAAATGACCTCCATGTACGTATCTATCATTTCTGACTGTACTAGGTCACAGCAGTTTGAATTCATACAGAGAGGGAGCTGGAGAGATGGCTCAGTAGTTAAGAGAGGCAAGGTTAAGAGTCCCTGACACATCTTTGCATCATTAAACAAATGTTCCATAGCATAAACGAATGTAACACATCTTAAATTAATATTCTACAACAGCCCCTGTCTCAGGGAGTATTTTATGAATGGGAGATACAGCAAGTATAATGACAGCCTTATTAGTTTCCTTATTATGTGAGCCACCCTGCATCTTCATACTGTGCCAGAGTCCAACAACAAACCAGCATCACTAAAGTGGTTAAGTCACTAGGAAGGATATGGACAGTGGACGCCAATATTCCCGGATAAACATCAGTAAACATAACTCGACTCAATGCAAATCATTTATCTACATGAGTTCATTGTCGAAATTGTTAGTTCACTTTTAATGTGTAGGGGGAGCGGGTGTGGGTGTGTGTACATGAGTTGAGTGCCAGCAGAGGCCAGACAGCAGATCCCCTGGAGCTGGAGTTACAAGTGGTTGTGAATCGGATGACATGGGTGCTGAGAACCACACTTGGATCCTCTTCAAGAGCAGCAATTGCTTTTTTTTTTCTTCCTGTTTTTTTTCAAACAGGGTCTCACTATTGTATCCCTGGCTGTCCTGGAACTCACTCTGTAGATCAGGCTCGTCTTGAACTCACAGAGATCTGCCCACCTCTGCCTCCAGAGCGCCGGGACTAAAGGCATGCACCACCACTGCCTGGCCTTAATTTCTTGTCTGTCCAGGCAGCATGCTTTTTCTTTCTCTTTCCCTGCCAAGCTGAATCACCTGTAGTTCCAGATTACTTAAATACTACATGCAAGCAAGAATAAGCAGGACTCTGAGATGAGGAAGAGGGCCAAGGAACTAGGCATGTGGGAAACAGGAAACAGAGAAGAGACAAGAGAAAAAGGATGTGGTGAAGAGCCTCAAATCTCTCTCTGTCTCTGTCTCTGTCTCTGTCTCTCTCTCTCTCACACACACACACATTTCAATTTTTTTGTTTGTTTTGTTTTTCGAGACAGAGTTTCTCTGTGTAGTTTTGGAGACTGTCCTGAATCTCACTCTGTAGACCAGGCTGGCTCTGCCTCCCAAGTGCTGGGATTAAAAGTGTGTGCCACCACAGCCCGGCCACATTTCAATTTTATCTATAAGAAGAATTAGTTATTTGTGGAAATCAAAGAAGCATTATTTAAGTTAGATTTTCCAAGAGTGTTGGACAGGACAGCAGCAGAATTAACTGGGTGGTTGGAGGAGTTGGAGCTAGAAAAGCAGAAAGTAGAGAGGTGTTGACCAGGACTTGGTCCATGGCAATGATGCAGAAGAGAAGGAAGAGAGACAAAATTAAGATTTTTTTCTTCTTTAAAAATTAGGGCTGGAGAAATGGCTCAGTGGTTAAGAGCACTGACTGCTCTTCCAGAGGTCCTGAGTTCAATTCCCAGCAACCACATGGTGGCTCACAACCACCTGTAATGAGATCTGGTGCCCTCTTCTGGCCTGCAGGGGCACATATGCAGGCAGAACACTCTATACATTTAATTTAAAAAATTTAAAATGAATTTATTTCATGTGTAAGTGTCTGCATGCACGTCTGTGTGCTCGGTGCCTGTGGAGGCCAGCTGAGGGAACCGGATTTATATACAGATGGTTATGAGCCAGGTGTGGTGCTAGAAACTGTACCTAGGTCCTCTGTAAGAGTAGAGGAAGTGCTCTTAACTGCTGAGTCATCTTCCCAGCCCCCTTTTCTTCTTTTTAATGGTGCTTGGGATTGAACCTGGGGCCTAGTGCATGCTCGAGTGATTGACATAATATGGAAGATGAATGTGAGTAAAAGAATAGCTGGATATGTTGGGGCACATTCATAATTCTAGCACTTAAGAAGCAGAGGCTGGGGTTTACATTTGGTTTCTGATTTGTATGTTGGGAACCGTGGGAATGCCAGACATGGCCAACCAGTCCTGCCCCTCTGTGTTATCGCCTGGGCTTTCCTCATGGCGTCATGCATGAGCTCCTGTCTGTAGTAATAGAAACCATCTCTGGGTATTTAAGCAAAAAAGTAATTATGGGCCAATGGGGTGACACACTTGGGAGATGGATGCAGGAGGATCAGGAGTTCAAGTCCAACCTCAGCTACATAGTGAGTCTGAGGCCAACGAGGACTACATGAAACTGTATTTCAAAACAAAACAAAAACCCCAACAAAACCAAAAAAGGAATTCTGAAAGGTGCATGAGGACTAGAGAGATGGCTCTGTGGTTAAAGCCCGTGGCATGAGTCAGGCATGGTGGTGCACACATTTAATCCCTGCACTTGGGAGGCAGAGGCAGATGGGTCTCAGTAGGTATACTCAGTCTAGTTTACCTACTGAGTTCCAGAACAGGCAGGGCTGCATAGTGAGACCCTGTCTCAAAACAAACAAACAAACAAACAAACAAACAAACAAACAAAAAACCAAGCCCTTGACAAAAAAGAATAAGGATTGGCATTCAGTTCTGCAGAACCCATGTAAATGTCAGGCAGCCCACCTATAATCCCAGTCTTGAGAGGTGGAGACAGGATCTGCAGAGTAAGTTGGTTGTGGGATTCACCATATTGGTAAGCTCTGGATTTTGAATGAGAGAGCCTGCTTCAATGAATAAGGTAGAAGAATGATCCAGATGACTCCTGACATCAGCTTCTGGCCTTCGCATGCATGAGTGGTCACACACACATGCCCATATATGTGTAAATATGCACAAACACACCACATGCGTATAAATATGGAAGGAGAAATAAAAGAAAGGTGTTGTGAGAGCATATGTGTTAGTATTCAGTTTCTTTTCTTCCCTTTTAAACTCAGAAGATTTTACATTTGACCTCTGAAAATGAAGAACACATTTCTCTGCCTCCCTTGCAGCTATGTCTAGATGGCTAACCAATAGGATAGAAATAGAAATAGCATGCACAATTTCCTGGGCTTATTCTTCAAGAGTAGAGGTATACACTTCTTCCCCTTTCCCATTATATGTGATGGCTGAAGCTCCTTTGTGGTCTGTACCTTAAGGATGGCAAAGCAGATATCTAGAAGCACTCAGGGAGGCTACCATCCTAAACAGCAATATCCACACTTTTATGTGAAACACAGACTTCTGCCGTAAGTGCCCAGTGTTGTTGGTTTCTTCTACATGCATCTGAATCCATTTCTAATCACATTTTGGTTGTGAGCCTAGCCTTTAATGGCTGAAACAGCTCCAGCTCCTGAATCCACACCTCAATGTACAAATAGGTGTTAGGGACCCAACAAAATGACAAGTTTGAAAAAAGTTGGATATAGGGAGCTGTGGAGTGGAGATGACAGACCGCACGGTGTCACTCTGCCGCTGCTGGTAACAGTCTGACTCCCAGATGTCCCTGGTCTTTGCTTCACTCCCTGTAGATACAAACTCCAGGCAAGGATCATTTGATTATTCTTATTAGAACTTGTGCTTGTTTTGCAAAGACACCCAAGGGCAGACGGATGGCCTTCTGCTCTTGTGGGGGCATCAACACTGGAGTCGTGTGCCAGAGGTACTCTGTACAACAAACACAACACAGAATTTCGCCCAGAGGAAGACTGGGCTCCAACAAGAATGCAGATGTATTAGTGCAGAAGCAACTTAAGGAGATGTGTTAGTTATTTGTCTTGTTGTTCTGACCAAATACCTGACAGGAAGCAATTTGAGAGAGGAAGGACTTATTTTGGCTTACAGTTTTAGGCAGCACCAACTACCGTGGCTGGGAAGGCAAGTGGGTAGGAGCATGAGGTGACCAGACATACAGTATTGATGAAAATGGCCCCCATAGACTCATAAGGAGGAGGTGTGGCCTTGTTGGAGAACTGTGCCACACTAGGGGCAGGCTTTGAGGTCTCAGATGCTCAACCCAGGTCCAGTGTCTCTCTCTCTCTCTCCTCCTGCCGCCTGCCGACACAGACATAGGACTCTCAGCTACCTCTCCAGCACCATGTCTGCCTGCATGCTGCCATGCTTCCTGCCATGATGGCAATGGACTACACCTCTGAACTGGAAGCCAGCCCCAATGAAATGCTTTCCTTTATAAGAGTTCCGCGGTCATGGTGTCTCTTGAGAACAATAGGACATGGATTAAGACAATTGGCAATCAGGGAAATAGAAGGCAGACGGAAGGTGTGATGGCGCTATGAAGTTCCAAGGCCTGCCTCTAGTCACTCACATTCTCCAGAGAGGTTCCACTTCTTCAAGGCTCTACGAGTTTCTGAAACAGCCCTTGGGCTGGAAACCGAATGTTAGAATGCATGAACTTCTGGGCACATTTCACATGCAGTGCATAACAGGAGGCCTTATTTGGCTTGTGGTTTTAGGGTACAGTCCACCGTGACAGGGAAGACACACCAGCAGGTCTGTGAGGTGGCCAGCCATGTTGCCTATAATCTGGAAGCAGAGATAGATAATATGGGTACTCTGCTCACTTGCTCCTCAAAACCTTATGTATGTAGTATGTGTGTGTGTGTGTGTGTGTTTGTGTGTGTGTGTGTGTGTGTGTGTGTGTGTCTGCATGCCAAGGCATGTGCATAGAGGTCAGAGGACAGCCTGTGGGATCTCTTTCCACCATGTGGGTCCAGGATATTGATCTGGGGTCGTAAGACTTGGCAACGAGTGCCTTCACCCTTTGGATCCTCTTGCCCCGACTTTCTGTTTATTTAGTTTGGGATCCCAATCTGTGTCACGATACTGACCACATTCAGGTTGGGTCTTCTCGTGCCAATTAAACCTCGCTGGAAACATCCTCCGACACATCCAGAGGCCTGTATCCTAAGTGCACTCAAGCCGACAATGAAGAGTAACCATGGCAGATGGGAAGACCAGTGGGCTGCCAGGACACCAGCAAATGCCCCCCGAATCACCCTTCTTCCTTCTGCTGAATCAAGACTGACTGAGAGGAACCATCAAGAACTATTTTCCCACTTGACATTTTCTGTGTCATTGGACCCATTTTGCCACCAAGCTTTGCCATTTTCTTTCACGGCATCCTTCTGCGGCAGCCGCTCATCATTCATTTCTTCCTGGAAATCCTGCTGTAAGCAGAGCCCTTCAGAGAGGCTAGTTGAAGCACGCATGTGCTGCACGCTTCTTCTTGGCAACAGTACCATGAGAAAGAGCGGCGGCATTATGTACAAGCCTCAATCAGAAGTCTTTCTTTGGATCTTCAAAACACTTAAGAATAGCAGGAGTTTTTTTCTGTGTATAAAAAGAAGCTCTCAGCCACAAAAAAGTTATTAGTATTCTTTCAAAAGCCAGTATCTGTCTTGGCAATCTTGTATTTTAACACATATTTTTCTTTTCAGAAAAAAAAAAAAGAGTTGCCAAGATTCAATTCCTTAATTTATCTGAAAGAAAAAAGTTCAAGTATTTCTCATTTAACAGAGAGGCTCAGATGGGCACAAACTGCAGTTGTTGAAAATGGGTATTTTCTGTAATCTGGTCAATCTCATTAATGTTCTGTTGCAATTATCTGACAATTTCTGGGAAGTCATTTTCAACATCTGTTTTTTGTTATTGTTTTTGTTTGTTTGTTTTTTGTTTTTTTAGACAGGCTATCTCTACATAGCCCTGGCTGTCCTGGAGCTCACTATGTAGAAGAGGCTGCCTCTGCTAGGATTAAAGGCATTCGCCACCGCGTCCAGCTCCATATCTGTTTTTTTTTTTAAATGCCGCCCAATTTAGTAATACTAGCTGACATTTCAATAATGTATAAATAAACCTCATTCTAGCTCAACGTTTTGTGAAGAAACTATTCACAGTCCCCAGATAAAACATCTAGTTTTGTAATTCCAGTACTTTCATAAAAATACTTTTTTTCGGGGGCGTGTGTATTCATGTATGTGCATACATGTGTATGGACACACATATGCAGGGCCGAATGTGCACATATGTGTGTGTGCATGTAGAGGGCAGAGGTTGAGATCTGGTGTCTTCCTCAATTACTCTCCATTTTATTGACAGGCAGCATCCCTTGCTAAGCCTGGTGTTCATCAGCTCTGCTGATTGAACTACCCAACTTGCTTATTCAGTGAGTTTAACTATCCAGCTTACTCTGAGAGTCCCCTGGCTCTATCTCCGGAGGACTGGGATTACAGGAAGGCCACCACGACTGCTGTTTTGTTTTTGTTTTTGTTTTTATGTGGGAGCTGGGGATTCGATCTCTGATCCTCACGCTTGCCTGTCTGATGCCTTATACACTGAGCCATCTCCCCAGGCCTCATAAAAATACTTTGAAGACATCAGTAAGATGTCCTCCCTCCCTCTCATGAAACTATGATAGATAATTTTTTGGTTTTTCGAGACAGGTTTCTCTTTGTAACAGCTCTGGCTGTCCTGGATCTTGCTCTGTAGACCAGGCTGGCCTTGAACTCACAGAGATCCGCCTGGCTCTGCCTCTCCAGTGCTGGGATCAAAGGCGTGCTACTTACAATTGAAGAAACACTCACGCCGGGCGGTGGTGGAGCATGCCTTTAATCCCAGTACTTGGGAGGCAGAGCCAGGCGGGTCTCTGTGAGTTCGAGGCCAGCCTGGGCTACCAAGTGAGTTCCAGGAAAGGCGCAAAGCTACACAGAGA
>CABHPH010001267.1:1158-25765 GCA_902168325.1 Peromyscus nudipes | reverse complement strand
CAAAAAACAATTATTATATTTTTTAAAATAGGGTCTCACTATGTATCTCTGGGTGGCCTGAGGCTCACTCTGTAGATCAGGCTGGCCTTGAACTCACAGAGATCCTCCTTCCTCTGCCTACTGAGTGCAGTGATTAAAGGTGTGCATTATCACACCTGGCTCATTACATCACATGTATGTATGTGTGTGTGTGGTGTGTGTGTGTGTACATGTGCACTCAACGTACATACAGAGCTCAGAGGACAATAAGCAGGACTCAGTCCCTGCCTTCGACCATGTGGGTCCTAGGGATCAAACTCAGGTCATCACGTGTGGTAGCAAGGCCTTTACTCACAGAGTCATCTCAGCAGCAAAGATTTCTGTGACCATCTTTAACTAAAAAGTCGTATAAATCATTTCAAAGCATGTCAAATGTAAAAAGGATGAGGTGAAATAATCCATGTTTAACACCACGCATCTATAGAGGTTTTTAGGTTTTTGTTTTTTTTTTTTTTTTTTGTTTTGGTTTGGTTTTGGATTTTGTTTTTGTTTTTTTCAAGATCAGAGTTTCTCTGTGAAACAGTCCTGGCTGTCTCGGAACTCACTCCGTAGACCAGGCTGGCCTTGAACTCACAGAGATCCACCTGCCTCTGCCTTCCGAGTGTGGGATTAAAGGCATGTGCCACCACTACCTGGCAAACCCAGAACTTGTTAGCATGGTTGGTCTTGCTGGCCAGCTTGCTCCAGGGATCCCCTGCCTGCCTCCCGAGTGCTGGAATCACAGCTGGGCCGCCGTACCCCACCCAGTATTTACATGGTTCTTGGAGAACCAAAATCCAGCGTCACACTTGTGTATCCAGTGCTCTGCTCACCAGCCCATCGCCCCAGATCCTGGAAATCAGAATTCTGATGCTAAATTTAGAACCAAAAATTAGAAATGCTTCAGCCGGGTATAGGGGCACACGCTTGTGATACCAGAACTCCAAAGGTAAAAGCAGAAGATTGGGAGTTCAAAGTCATCTTCTGCTGTATAGAGAATTCAAAGCCAACCTGGGCAACATGACATCTTGTCTCAAAAAAAAAAAAAAATTAGAAACACTTGAAATGAGAGTATAAATGAACAAGTCTAAGGCTATAATTGTCTAGTCGTCTCCCCCCAAAATACTACTTAATAGTTATGTGGTATTAATCTTGATTTTTCTAAAAAATGTTGTCCTTGTTTTCTGTGTATGAGTGCTTTGCCTACATGTATATATGTGCACCATGTGCATGCCTGATGTCCAGGGAAGCCAGAAGATGAAGTAGGATCTTCTGGAAGTGGAGTTACAGACGGTGGTGAGCTGCTATGTGGGTGCTGGGAATCGAACCTGGGCCCTGAAAGAGCAGCTCTTAATCATTGAGCCATCTCTAGCCTCTAACCCTGACTTTCTTTCTCATCTGTTAGTGGAGGGGAGTACTGCCTCCCTTTCTGTGCTAAATAAAATAATTTCTGTTTAATTACACAATATGATACAAGTATTAACATGGTATTTTCCTGATTGTCTAAAATGTGGACGCTGAGTGCACGTGACATTAACATTCATTCAGAAATCTAATTTTTGTTTGTTTGTTTGTTTGTTTGAGACAGGTTTTCTCTGTGTAGCTTTGGAGCCTTTCCTGGAACTCACTCTGTAGCCCAGACTGGTCTCGAACTCACAGAGATCTGCCTGCCTCTGCTTCCTGAATGCTGGGATTAAAAGCGTGCGCCACCACCACCCGGCTTAGAAATCTAATTTTTTAAAATCAGAACACAAGGCGAGGGTGTGAGGGGCTGGTGAGATGACCAGCAGGCAGAGGTACCGCCACCATGCCTGGTGACCTGATTAGACTCACATGGGAGAAGGAGAGAACTGACTCCGGAAAACAGTGTTCTGCCATCCAATTGCATGCCATGGAACACACACACACACACACACACACACACACACACACACACACACGCAAATAAATTCATTAAAACAAACAAAGCAGGGGCCAGTATGCATCGGGTAACGGCCCTTACTGCATGAGGCTAGTGACCTGAATTCCATCCCCAGGACCCACAGGACCACCTCCACAAAGCTGTCTTCTGGCCTTCTCCAAACTCCCACTGTGGCATGCCTTCTCCATCACACACACACACACACACACACACACACACACACACACACACACACACAGAGAGAGAGAGAGAGAGAGAGAGAGAAACTGAGAAAATAAATGTAAATTTAAAAAATAATAATAAAACAGAAAAGCAAAGTAACTACAGAAACTACCCAAGGATGTCCTCTGCTGTTCATGTGTGGATGCAAACATATTCACCCATTTTTTTTTCTTACACCTTACTGCATGCACAGATATCTGCAATGGCACAACAGAGCTGTGAACAGTTTCTGAGGGAGAGATTTATCTGACTGGGCAGCAGGAGTGAAGAGGAAGCGGTATGTTGTACACTATTGATTTGTTTGTTTGTCTATTTGAGGCATGGTTTTCATGAGGTCCACCAGACTGAGCTTGAACTGACCTCCTGCCTCAGCCTCCTGAGTGCTGGGAGGAGACATGCACTGCTGTGAGGGTTAGCACTGCCAACTTGACAGCATCTAGAATCGCCCAGGAGACAAGTTTCTAGGCACATCTGTGAGGGGGAAGGAATTACCTAGGCAGGGTTGATTAAGTGGGAAGACCTGTCCACTGTGGGTGGCACCATTCCCTGGCCTTGGACTGAATGAAAGGAAGAAAAAGCTTCCTGAGTGCAGCATTCAGCCTTCTCTGCTTCTGGACTGTGGGTGTGAGGGGACCAACACCTGCCACCTTGAATTCCTCGCCATGTGGACTGTACCCTCCAACTGGAGCCAAAATCAGCCTTTCCTTCCGTAAACTGCTTTTCCCAGATGTTTTATCTCAACAGCAAAAGCAATCAAGGCAACCACGATGCCTGGCTACCCATTTAAATACGTCTAGAATTCCAGATCATGCTCAACCACGATGCCTGGCTACCCATTTAAATACATCTAGAATTCCAGATCATGCTCAACCATGATGCCTGGCTACCCATTTAAATATGTCTAGAATTCTAGATCATGCTTATGTGTGACCTGATTAAATTCTAAGTCAGTTTTTGAGGATATCACATGAGGTACAATTTACACCACAAGTGAAATGTGTTGCTCAAACACATCCAACAACAGGTCCTGTCGCCCATTTTTAAGAGACTCTTGTTTAAAATAATATGACAATTTTTTCAGCCCTTTGTTCTCCCGTGGAAAAGCCTTAAAGAAGATTCAGTTGACTTGATGAACCTGTAGTTACAGCAGTGCCCCAGCAGATATCATCCACAAGCATACTAAGCTAAAACAAACAAACACCAAGTTCTGGATTCAACCGAGAGACCCTGCTACAATGACTAGGGAGAAGAGTGATAGAGGGAGATTCCAATGTCAACCTCCGGCCTCTGCATACACACACATACCTGCACATGCATCTGAGCACACACATGCACTCACACATTCAAACATACATGCATGCACGCACGCACGCACGCACACACGCCCCATCCCCCACTCACACACAGGCACGTGAGAAAAAAACATTTGAATTCCAGGACAGTGGCTGAGAATGGCAACAACAAAACCGTGTTACAGATTTTCTTCGAATCCTGGAGATCCGGTTATCATTTTTTAGTGAATTTATTTGTCACATTTTTTTTCCTGCTGATTTTTAAAACTTATCTTCCTTATGGAGAATAAATATTTTAAATCAATAGATATGGAAAGCCGATCACTTGATATGAGAATGGACATTTGTCAGCGACAGTACAGAAACGATAGCTTCTTGTCTGTTTGCTACTTATTGTGTACTTTATTAATTATTTGTTTGATTTCTGAATATGAGCAGATGGTAAAATGGCGCAGTATCCGCACATGTAAAGTGATTTGGGATCAGGAAATCAATGGAGATATTTGTGCTGGAGAAATCGTCGTCGTTCAGTGTGTGGCTCGCTGAAAACAATTGGAACTCTGATCACAGAGAACCACTCAGTTGTTTAGAACAGTATCTATGAGCAACGGTGAACAGTCCAGAGGCTCATGGACTGTACACGGCAAGGTGCTCTTGGTAAAAGTCTTGGAAACTCTGGTGTTTGGACTTGAAGCCATCGGAGACTTGGACAAGCAGGTGCTTTATATAGCCCGGGATGGCTCTGTTGCCAAGTGTCTCTTTCACATCTGTCCCTTCCTTTCCATTCTTAATGCTACCATTGGGTTTCAGAACCATCTGCCTTCTCCCACGGTCCACGCGATAATCTTTGTAGTTACCCTCTCTTCCTTGGAGCATCCTCCCTTCTGGCTTCTTTGCACAGAGCTGTGGATTCATCTTCATGTTGTCCTAACTGTTCTTCGGGTCCCCTGAAATGAAATCCGGGCTCCTCAGCTAAGCAAGCAAAACCCTCCACGAATTCCACTGTCTGGCTTGAGTGATTTATGTCCTCCGAGGTCTGAGGCCTGAGAGTAAAAACATCTATTCACCTTCATGAAAACAAACAGCATTCTCCTGGCTCAGGCCATCCCCTTCCCCTCTCCCGCATGGACCTGTTATTGCTGGGTCTCTTTTCCCTCCCCTTCATCCACCGTCCTTTGCTAAGGAGGTTTCCTGGGAGCTCCATACCCAGTTGGACCCCACATGAGTGATAGCCATGAACAAGGCACTTGGCTAAGCATGTGACCTGAGCAAATCTTCACAACACCCAGTGAAGATGGCATCAGTAGGAACGGGTAGGTGGCAGCAGCAGGGGGATGCCCAGGGAGGCTGTCTGGGAAGCCTTTCCACCACTCCGTGAGGCTGTTCTCTGATGCTGCACTAAGGATGAGGTGCAGATTCTACTTTGTCTCTCCGCTTTGAAACAGGGTCTTGTGTGGCCCAGGTCTTATGTGCCTCAATCTCGCTATGTACACTATGTGGCCGAAGATAACCTTAAACATCTTATCCCCCTGCCTCTACCTCCCAAGTGGTGGGGTTTCAAGGCTCACTCCACCATATCCAGTTCTTTGTGGGGCTGGGGATTGCACCTAGGGTCTCACAAATGCCAGGCAAGCACTCTACCAATTGGCATACATCGGCAGCCAGCCACACCCTCTCTCTCTTCCACTAACTATGCTACTATACTCCATCTGATTAGAAGTGATTGGTGTCACAGTGTCTCAGAGCTGGGCTTTCACCACCCAAGACACTCGTGACCTTGAAGCTTTGGTGCATCAAAGCTACCATGCCCTTCAGAGCCCTCCTACTGTCACAGACCTGTGAGGTCTGTGGGCAGAATGTCACACTCTTGGAGCTACACTCTGATCTCAGGCCACCCAGATGTTCCCTCTGACTAGCTTGTCTCTCTAGACGCTTCCAGAGACTTCAGTGAAGACAGATCTCCCACTTTGAACTCTGGCTCATCTTCTGCCCAGGTACTTAAACACACCCTAGCCTGGAGATCTAATGAAATAATAGCCAGGCAATGAGCCCCGACTCCTCCCCTCTCTCCCTAGGGGTCTAGGGTGGAAGAGAGAGAAGTAGTTTTCATTGAACACAGCTTTGATTTGTTAGTGTATATGTCTTCCTTTTTGAATTAGAAAATCCAGTTCGTAAATCAGGCATGGTGGCACAAGGCTGTTGTGCTGGCTAGTTTTCATGTCAGCTTGACAAGCTAGAGTCATCTGAAGGAGGGAAGCTCAATTGGGAAATTCCCTCCAGAAGAACGAGCTGTTGGCAAGCCTGTAGAGGATTTTCTTACTTAGCGATTGATGGGGGAGAGCCCAGCCCATTGTGGGTGAGGTTACCCCTGGGCTGGTGGTCCTGGATTCTGTAAGAAAGCAGGCTGGCTAGGTGGTGGTGGTGCACACCTTTAATCCCAGCACTTGGGAGGCAGAGATGATGGAATCTCTGTGAGTTTGAGGCCAGCCTGGTCTACAAAGCAATTCCAGGACCACCAGGGCTACACAGAGAAACTGTGTCTTGAAAAACAAAACAACAACAGCAGCAACAACAACAATAAAAAAGCAGGCTGAACAGTAAGAACAGTGATGGGAACAAGCCAGTAAGCAGCACCCCTTCACAGTTCCTTCAGCTCCTGCCTCCAGGTGCCCGCCCTGTTTGAGTTCCTGTCCTAACTTCCTTTGAGGATGAACAGTGATGTAGAAGTGTAAGCCAAATAAGCCCTTTCCTCCCCAAAGTTGCTTTTGGTCATGGTGTTTCATAACAGCAATAGAAACCCTAGTTAAGGAACCTGTAATCCCAGCACTTGGGGAAAAAAGGTGGGTGGATCATAAGTTCAAGGTTGCCTTTGGCTGTTTATCAAGTTTGAGGCCAGCCTGGGATACATGAGATCTTGTCTCAAAAAAAGTATACACACACACACACACACACACACACACACACACACACACATCTGGTTTCCTTCCTAGGGCATGTGAGCACTGGGAAGGGTGTTTCCTCATTTGTTGGTTTTTGTGATATCCTCATGGAAGACTTTGGATTTTGTCTTGCCCTCTTTCCATCGACTGGCTTTTGAAAGAATATATTACATACAGACATTGCTGCAATAACTGAAGGGATATGGATTTATGAAATCAAAACCAGAAGTCTGCAAGAGCGGGGGACTTCCAAAGAAGCTCTTGTTTCCTCCTCAAAGAATCAGATCACAGCTGCCCCCTCTGCTCAGGTCCTGCCTTGACTGTAGATAACCGGACACGTGGCCACATGAAGGCCGTAAGTGAACAGTCCAAGATGTTAGTGATGGCAGAGCAGACAGAGCCAGTGTCCTTGAAGTCACCTCAGAGGAGGGAGTGAGCTGCAACCCCAGTCATCTCCAGTCATCTCCAGGTATGTTTTATATACATTTAATACTTAATATATTTATATGTTATTACCGAGAGAGGGTTTTTTGCCATGGAGCCCAGGCTGGCTTTAAATTCAATACATAGTTCATACTAGCCTCAAACTCACAGCAATGCCTGCCTTAGATACTTGTGTATTTATATATTTGTTGTTGTTTGGTTGGTTGGTTACTTGGTTTTTTTGAAACAGGTTTCTCTGTGTAGCCCTGGCTGTTCTGGAACTTGCTCTGTACACCAGGCTGGCCTCAGTCTCAAAGAGATTCACCTGCCTCTACTTCCCCAGTGCTGGGATTAAAGGCATGTGCCCCACTGCCCCCCTAATTGTCCTCCTTCAGGTGGAAATTGTGAAACAGAAACAGCTCAGCTGCACCCAGAAGTTACCAATAACGTCAACCTCAGAACTCAGAGAGTGGAGAAGCAGCAGCTGGAGTTAAGGAGCCCATCAGGTGATTCTGACACACAAGTTTGAGAACTGGCTTTAAATCAATAGCTGTAGTTTGGATGTGGAAGGTCCCCTAAAGGTCCATGTGCAAAGGTCCATGTGTGAAAGATGTCCCTGTAGTGGGGCTTTTGAGATGTGGTGGACCTTGAGAAGGAGCCATGTGGGAAGTTTTTAAGTTTTTAGGTCATTGGGAGGCATATTCTCTCTCTCTCTCTCCCTCTCTCTCTCTCTCTCTCTCCCCCTCTCTCTCTCCCTCTCTCTCCCCCTCCCTCTCTCTCTCCCTCTCTCTCCCCCTCCCCCTCTCCCCCTCTCCCTCTCTCTCCCTCCCTCTCTCCCTCTGTCCCTCTCTCCCTCTCCCCTTCTCTCCCTCTCCCCTTCTCTCCCTCTCTCTCCCTCTCTCCCCCTCTCCCTCTCCCTCTCCTTCTCCCTCTCCCTTCCCACAGTCTGGTGCTTGTATACTTCCTGGCTGTGAGATATACTCCATATTGCTGAAGGCCCACAGCAATATGCCGACCTGATCTTGGACTAGAATCTCCAAAACCATGAGCCAAAACAAACCTCCTCCTGGGACTTAAGTAAGTTGTCTGTATCTAGTATCTCACTGCAAGGACAGAAAGCTGACTGGGATGCCTGTGCTTCCAGAACTTTGACATGCAGAGGCATCATGGGGAGATCTTGTTAGAATCTGGCTCAGTATGTGTACTGAAGAAGCGCGGTTATGTCGGGATTGGACCCTCGGTCCTCAGGCACTTGTTCTTCCGTCGGCCAGGGCTATGGGCAGATGAAGGAACGCAGGGAAGCGCCCAGCCGAGAATTGCCTTCAGCTGCAGTGAACTGTCTTGCACAAGATCACGTTCTGGCTTACAATAAAGACCTGGTCACTAATAATAAATGTTGACTCTGAGAGGGGGTGGTGTAATTGCTAAGATTTCTAACAGCAGAGGCTGGGTGGGGGTGTAGCCCAGCATGCACTGGGTTTGATTCTGAGTGCTTGGGTGAGCCCAGAGTGGGATGAACTGGAGGGGCACTTGGAGTTTCAAGGGAAATTGTATTTCTATAATGATTTGGGAATTGAATGGCTGCTTCCTTTGGCTTTCTTTTAAATTTAATTTAATTTTTAATTATGTGTATGTGTGTGATGTGCACAGGGGTGCCGGTGCCTGTGTCTGCAGAGGCCAGAGGTGTTGGAATCCTTGGAGCAGAAGTTGCATGATGCTGACATGATGCTGGGAGCTGAGCTCGGGTCTTCTAGAAGATCAGGAAGTGCTCTTAACCACTGAGCCAGCTGCCTAGCCCCTCCTCCTGCCTTTTGATGCAATTGAAAAGGCCAAGGAAAGCCAGCACTTATTAATCATCTATACAAGGGGAAGTATGGGGATACCTCAGCAGCAAACACAGACACTTCCTCACCTGCAGCAGGTAAGGAGGCGCCTAGGAGCAGGACCTTGTTATATATGATGCAGCAGATCTCCAAGGAAGGCTGCGCTCTAGTGCGTCAGCTCTTCCATACCAAGTTAGGGCTCTGACCAGGAAGAAAAAGAGCCTTGAGACCTGGGATAGGGACGTCTGGATCATTGAACTCAAGATCCCCTGGGTCAATGCACTTGAAGGAGGAGGCTGCCCCTGTAAGTGCCCGCCATCCGTCATTTCTTGAGGAGGCCTCTGCCTTGCCGGACAGCTCAGACTGTCTATAAGATCATCTCTTCTTGGGCTGCCAAGATCAATAGCCAGGGTCAAGGCACACCATATCCTGAGGGAGAAAGGAACTAGAACAAGGAGGCTGGCGGACTTTCCTAGCATGTTCCAGAACGAGCCAGTCTGAGCGAGCAGACTTCATCCTGCAGTAAGGAGGGGTGAGGCTTGACGAAATACGTGTTGGTCCATATGTTTTCCGACTGTGTTGGGAGGAGGAAAAACAAAGCACTAATGTTCACTTTACACTAACCTTTAACCTCTATCATCACTTAAGCATCTTTCGGCTTCCATGTCAGCCTTGAAGGGAACGCTCTCCTCAGCTCCTCTTGCATACAGTCTCAAACGTGCATCCGGGACACCCCTTGTCACCAACTTTCTGTTCTGACCTGCGTGGGGTGTTCTGCCTCAGGGGGTAGCTGCTCCTCCTCCTCCTCCTCCTCATGCTGTTTTGAGACAGAGTCTCACTTTGTAGCCCAAGCTGGTCTCAAACTCACCAGCCTCTCATCTAAGCCCCCCACCAAGTGTTGGAACTATAAATGGCCACCACGCAGAGCTTCATTTCTGCTTCATATTCCCTCTTCCCTCCCCCACAGCTGACGAGGTAGCTAGTTTCTCCTGTCCTCTCCTGGTTTCACGGCACAAACAGCTTCTGAGTGCAGACAGACACTGGGAGCCGCATCCGTCCACCTACCCCAGTGACTGGTTCCTCACACTGATCAAATCAGCACACTGGTGATCAGTAATCTGCCTTTCAGACTCAAGTTACAAAGCCCCATTTTACCAGAGACGTCTCAAAATGACCCAGCATCTCTGGCGGAATAAATGCTATCTATAAACCAAAATCCAATGTTTAAGCTCCAAACAGGATTTCAAAATGAAATTGTATGTTATATTTTTAAAAATCACAATTCACTGAAGAGAGAGCAAAGGGACAGGTTTAGGCTGAGATTTGATAAGAGGAAGAACATTAAAAAATATAGATCATGTGTCGGACAGGTTATTGGAGATTGCCTTCCTTGAAAACCTTTAAAAATAGAATCCTCAGGGCCGGGGCTGTAGCTCAGCAGCAGGGAGCTGCATGCTCAAGGGCCTGGTTTGATCCCCAGAGCTGGGGGAGAATGAGGAGACTAGACATGAATGATTTGGATACAGACCAGCTTGGAAGCAATAACTGAAGTAAGTCCATTTCTGAAGCCCCCTCTGCCGACCCTCGCCTCTCCCCACTGTCTGTATCCCAAGGCACCAGGGCACAGCAGGGATGTTGAAGTTGGGGGGGAGTGAACCATGGTGGTGACATGTGGGATTATTTTGCCACAGGAATCGAGAAGAAAAGACAGCAGTACTCTGTCAGTCCACCAACTGAGCAGTTAATGAAAGCAGGTGGCATAATACAATCCTTCGGTTCTTTCTAGAATCTTGATGAATCAGTCAGCTTGTTCTTGAAAAAAACTAAGATGGCTACCCCACCCCCAAAGAGACTGTGATTCCAATCTGATGATTCTGATCAGAGACAACAAAGATGTCTCTTTCTTCTCCCTCCGACGGCATGTCCAACTCGTATTCAAAGTCGAAAACACACAGCAGTTTCCCAAAGTGAACCACCATTGGGAATCTACGGGAGGAGGCACATCCTGGCACAAACGCCGTGATATATACCAGTCTTGCAGAAACGGACCTGGCTCCACTTCTCTCCAATTTGATTTCTTTATAAAAAAATATTTATTTTAGTGCTTGCTTTGGCAGCATGTGTACTAAAATTGGAACGATACAGAGAAGATTAGCGGGGCCCTGCACAAGGATGACATGCAAATTTGTGAAGTGTTCTATATTTTCATGTACGCATGTAGCAACAATTAATAAAAAAAAAGAGGCCATGAATTTGAAAGAGAGCAAGGAGGGGTTTGTGGGAGGGTTTGGAGGGAGGAAAAGGAGTGGGAAATGATGTAACTAGATTATAATCTCAAAAAAATAAAAGATTAAAAAAAGACTTATTATTTATTTGTGTGTGTGTGTGTTTGAGCACATGTAGGTGCAGGCACCCACTGAGGCCACAAGGGGGCACTGGATCTCTTGGAACTGGAGTTACTGGTATCTGTGAGCCTCCTGATGTGGGTGCCAGCACCTGAACTCTGAGCATCTTAACTGCTGAGACATCTTACAGCCTCTCAATTTCTTTTCTTTTTTAAAAAATATATTTTAAAAATCTCTCTCTCTCTCTGTGCATGCTCATTTTGTGTAAGTGTGTGTGTGTGTGTGTGTGTGTGTGTGTGTGTGTGCCACAGCACACTTGCGGAGGTCAAAGACAACCCTGGGTGCTAGTCCTCAGTTTCCACCTTGTCTGAGACAGGATCTCTTTGCTGTTGTTCTGCTGCATAGGCCCAGCTACCTGTCCCTCAGATTTCCAGGGGTTCTCTGGTCTCCACATCCCTCTGTCCTGTAGGAGCCCTAGGATTATGGACACTTGGTGCTACAGCATCTGGCTGGCACTCCTGTTCTGTGGAGTTACCCTCAGGTCTCGAGCTTTCCTAACAAGCATGTTTATGCACCGAACCAGCTACTGAACCATCCCCCTGGCCCTGCTTGCTTATTTATTTATTGATTTGTTTGTTTGTTTATTTATTTATTCATTCATTTGTTTATTTATTTATTTACTGTGACACTTTGAGTTCCCATCTCTCTCTTCCTCTGATACCTTGGGACTGATGCTACAGCATCAGAGGGTTGTGGGCAGTGCCCCACCCTTGTTCACTGGTCTTCACATAGGCGTTGGGGGGGGGCATCTTCCCAATGTCCCTATCCCATCTGACTCCTCAGTCTCTGTCCAGACAGCACTGTCTGCCTTTTCAGATTGGAGTTTCCTGTTTCTGTAAAGTAGCCTCTTTCTGTCTACTTTAATGCCCAACTCTTCCCAGGCTGGACAAAACTAGGTGGGGTGCCCAAGTCTCCTCCCTAAGTCTGTGTTACTCTCGAGTCTTTGGAAAGCCTTTTATTTCTCTGCATAACACACCGAGCCCAAGAGGATGCTTCAAGGCTACCTCTGTCCTACCTGCTGAGTCTCTCCACCTAGGTGAGAAGTGAGGGCTCTTGAACCCCCTATGCGCTCTCTCTAGGTCTTAAACTCTTTGTAGTTTTGGTCACTTCTGTCTAAGCTTTTTTTTGCTGCTAACTCTTCGTCCCTCTGGTCCAAGTGCACATCCAGTCTCAGGTGGCACATGGGTCTTGCAAACCGTTCATGCTCTCAGAGCGCCAGTGTTTGGATTTCTTGTATCCCAAAAGCCTTTCTCTGCCATAGCAACCATTGCTCAGGTACTGAGTGCTCATTGAGGGTAGAGCTTTACAAAGGATGGACCAGGAACGACAAACATACTCAGAACTAGCTAGCACTTCTAGACTGTTGCCAAAGGAGTCTGGTTGAGCGGCCATGAGAACAGGGAAATGTCAACATCAGCCAGAGGCAGAGCCTTCCCTCTCGGGGGCACAGGAAACCCCAGCCCCTCCCCCAGGCTCAGTGCAAGTTTTCTTTCTTTTTTGTTTTTGGTTTTTTGTTTGTTTGTTTGTTTTTGAGGCCAGGTCTCACTATGTAGCTCTGGCTGTCCTGGAGCTCACTGTGCTTTTTTTTTTTTTTTTAATAAAAAACTTTTATTTTTCTAAGGAATTTGAAATTAAGATGATGAAGGGAATAGAGTCACTTGTGACAATATGTACATTTTGCACACTTAGGTCAGACTCTGTTCACACAGATTAGAGCCCCTAAATTGTATTTAGCACAGTTCATTATGTTTAATGTTAAAAATCGTGAATTCTTAGCTGGGCATGGTGGTACACACCTGTAATCCCAGCAATCGTGAGGCAGAGGCCAGCCTGGACTAGAGAGTGAGTTCCAGAACAGCCAGACTATGTAGAGGCACCCTGTTTCACCAACCCCACTACCACCAAAAAAAAAAAAAAAAAAAAAAAGGAAGAAGAAGAAGAAGAAGAAGAAAAGTGATTTCTAACTCTAATTCTAATTCCACTTTCTATTTCTACAAAAATTTAACTGGCCCCCAGTTTCCACTACAGCTAAATGGGAGACCTTATTTACAGGCTATTCTGAATAAATTAGATTTTTTAAAAAAGCATCAAAACCATCAAGAGATCTAACCTATATACCAGTATAAAATTATAACCTTAAACATTTGCTGTCTCAGAAGCTTCGTGGTTCTCCTGCTGTTTTTTACTTTTTTAATTTTTTCATATGATATATTGCGGCCATTTTCTTTCCAGCCTCAACTCCTCAGACGGGTGTCTTCCTCAGGGTCAATCAGCGGGGTCTCTGCTGCTGCAAAGCCTCCCTGGGGCTCAGGAGAGCCTCTTCTTGGCTCCTTTGCGATTTGAGTCAGGCTCTGTTTCCTAAGTCTTGGGAGGAGGCTTTCAGCGGGAGCACCATGGCTTCCCACATATCCTTAGATTGGAAAACTGGGAAGAAAACGCAGAAATAAATGAATCTCCCCTACCTTGGAAAGTCGTTCTTTCAACAGATTGTGTTAGCGCTTGGAGTCACTGCTTTAACTACTAAAATTGATTAAATTAGCAGTTCTGTGTTTTGCCAAGATTTTTTATAGGCTCTTCCCTTCTTCTCAACAAATTAAAACCTGGCTCGCAGGGGCGTGGAGTAGACTGGAGACATTTCTCCTCCTGTCGCTGGATGCTGATGTAGCAAGCTTTTGACAGTTTTTAAAAAGGAAGATTTAATTCTTGATTACCACTCCTCATGTGTCTTATACCAGGGCTGCAGTATGGGTGTGTGGGAGGAAAACTGATATAACATGGAAGAGTTTAATAAATATTTGTAATATGGAGTCTCTAAATCATCGCCTCAGGGAAGCCGAGCATAGGAGATGGAGTGGTTTCCTCTCGAAGGTAGTACTTGCTGTCTATAATGTGCTAATGAATTAAATAAACATATTTTATAAGTATCAGACAGTGCAAACTGGTTGGCATTTTTCAAAAAAAAAAAAAACAACTTTAAAATTTATCATTACTTTTGTGTGGGAGTGTGCACGCATTCCACAGCCCGTGTGTGGGGTAGATGATCACATTTCTTCTATTGAGGGTCCTGGGCATTGAACTCCGGTCATCAGGCTTGGCGGCAAGCATCTTCATTGACTAAGCCATCTCACCAACCCCAAGACATGTTTTTGAGAGAAAGTCCCACTGTGTAGACCTGCTGGCCTTGGATTTAAAGCAGTCCTCCTGCCTCTGCATCCTGAGTGCTGGGAATAAAGGTGCATGCTACCACACCTGGCTCCCAAAATGTTTTAAATTCAAGAATGTTTTGCCATAAAGTCTAGCTGCAAGCAATCACACCCACTGTTCAAAATCTAAAATCCAAATCTCACTCTAAAACCCAGGGGAAAATGTAATATTCAACTTCCTGAGGTGAAAGGAACTGGCCCAGGGATGAGGTTCATCAGAGCATCACAATCCCAAATTGCAGTTCCAATGAAAGGCACATTTTACTAACCCCTGAACTCACATCAGCTCCCAGAGTGTGCGCTTCTCCCTTGTGTTATAATTAGAAGTGAAAATGGGACACAACCATATATACTCACTATATGTGTATTTTTAGAACGATCCCAGTGCTGCTAAAATGTATAAATAAAAGCCCCAAAAGAGATGCAGTGACATATCTTTTTGGATGATGTCTATAAATGTGATCTTTAAGAGTTCTTGTTTTTTGACAGCTTAAAATTTTCCTGTAATGAATGCCCATTTCTTTTAATTAATGACATGAATTGAAAACCCTGCATGGAAGAGAAGGCCTGTATTGGCCCCGCATTTGTTAAGCACCACATTGTCTCGACGCGTGTGTGATGATTGTTTGGAAGGTGGTATGAGCAAGAATGAACCACTCGACATTCAATACCCTCCACGTGTGATGTGATCAGGAAGCCGGTATCAGAGCCAGGATCAAACACGCTTTGGTCTTCAAAGTAGTCCAGACCCTGAAAAGTCATAATTTCTGTTAACTCCCTCCCTCTGTGACTAGATCGCTTTGCCTTTGAACTGCCCACTGCAAAGAGCCAGGTGTGGAACTGCTCAGATCTTCTGAGGCTGACAAGCGCTTCCCTTTACCGAGCGCCTTACAGACTGATTTCAATGAGGACTGTCACAGTGTACCGGTGTACTGTGGAAGGGAGGGACGTGTAAGGTGCTAAAATAAGGTAGAACAATCCGGGGGAAAGGCCTTGGAGCTGCTGCTTGATTGCTAAGGTCTCTGCAAGATTTTATCTGTGGACAGGGTGAATCCTGCTGACGAGGGAGGCGATGGAAATCAGAGCAGACAGGATCAAGAGATCAGCTTTTGACGGAACACAATAATCACAGTTTCCTTGAGAACTTTGTGGGTACATCCCCAATCAGTCCCCTCTTCCACTTTTGATGCTGCTGTTGATGTTGCTTTAGTCAAAACCTTGTCCAAGTGACTTTTTAAAACAGTATGAATTTGCCCGATTTACCTTCATATTGGAGTAAGAGAGAAAACGGTCAGACTCGAAATCACGAATCCTGGAGACCACTGCCAACGCAGGCAGATTCTGGGATTAGTGACTTTACAGTCGATCTTGGTGTGTTTCTTAACTTTGAGCCGCATTCTGTCTCAGCTCTGGACCCTTAGAAGCGGCTCAGCCAGGCGTGATGATGCCTCTAATCGCAGTGCAGGCTGAGGCAGGAGGGCCAGGAGTTTGAGACCCCCATCTCCAAAAGGGGGGAAGAAAGGAAGAGGAGAGGGGTAGGGGAGAGGAGGGAGAGGGAGGAAGAAGGGAAATGGGAGGAGGAGGAGGAGGGGACAGAGCACTGCTTTAATCAACTCACACCTGGAGCCTGGAGCTGAGCCCAGTGCCCTAGCGCTAAGATTTTTTTTCAAATTTTATAAATGAGTAGTTATATAAGTGAATGTCTGAACATTTTTTCTGTGTTTCTCTGTTGGAGAAGAGACCTTCAATAATCATTTACGATATTAAGTGAAAGAAAGATCCATTATCTACAACAAGGTTTAGAGCAGAAATCAAGTGCTCAGGAGGGAACGAACCTTGATGGCTACCTGTTACTCAGGACGGTCCTCTGATACAAACAGCCGCCATCTTGGGGCCTCACCTGAACATCCAGCTGCTCAATACTACTTCTGCCCTGACTGCATGTGGCCTTGGGGAGGGACCGGAGTATATAAGGTGGGGAGGACTAGGGGTGTGTGTGGGGGGGTCCATCTGGGAGCCTATGTGAAAGACACCATCCTTCTGGGTAAAGACTTTCTGATGTGGCCTTTTTGAGGGGAGTACCCATAGTCCTGTAGGAAACCCCTTTCCTATACTCTGTAATTAAGCCCAAAAAAATCATTGGTTCCTCAGAGACAACTTTGGTGAAATCATGCCTCAGTTTGCCTCAGAGAAGGGGAGACATTGTTTGTCTCCCCCCCCCCAAAGATACTGTAGCAACAACACCCTACCAGAGAAGTTGCAAATCTGAGAAAGCCCTACCAAAAAAGACCCCCCATGTACCAGCATTTTTCTTTTTTCTTTTTTTTTTTCAGAGCTGAGGACCGAACCCAGGGCCTTGCGCATGCTAGGCAAGCACTCTACCACTGAGCTAAATCCCCAACCCCGTACCAGCATTTTTCTGTCTGTCAGATTCTACATGTTGAGACTAAGTGATCAGCGCAGCAGGGAGAGAGAGGCTGGATTAAATACTGGCTGAAGTGAAAGCTTCCTGGGAAACAGGCGGCCAGGCAGCAGCAGGAATGACCTGCCGATCTGACAGGTCAGGGTTGGGCAAAACCTACCTTTAAGCAAACACAGGTAAGTGAAACAGCCCAGGCAGCAGCAGGTGCAAGGGAATGGAGCAGTTGAGTTGGACAAAGGGCCTGGGTGTAAGAAAGATTCTAAAAGCAGAGACAGGGGAGCATTAAGTGAAGAATCGATGGTCCCACCTCCACTCCAGAAATGGAAAATACCAATGCCTACCTGCAGGGGTTGTTGAGAGGATTAAGTGAGGTAAGTCCTGGATGAAGCAGTCAGGAATGAATACAGGAAAAGAAATACAGTCACAAATGCAGGCGCAAGCAGAGTGCGGCCCAGAAGCTGGGGGTAGGGGGTAGGGGTAGGGGTGGGGGAGTGGCTTTTCATGTGCCCAGACTTTCCTACCAGGGTTTCTTCCCATCCTGAACAGCAGAACCTTGGGGACTGGAGCACCGCCAGCCGTCCGTCCAGGTCCATTTCACAGAGATCAGACCTCATTGCCGTGATGGAGGGAAGGATCGACACGGCAAAGCCCATCCGTGCTGATTGGTTTTCATCTGTTTGACACTAACTGCCTTTGGAGAAGAATCTCGCAGACAAATTGGTCATCTCACGCTGATCATAGACTCCCAAAGTCAAAGGAACCTAAAGAACTCGGGTTTGGGGTCCCTTTTTGTTTTTGTTGCGTGCTTGTGGGTACACTTCCCTCTTCAAGCATATGGTTGGTTGTAGTCAGCACTTTCCTGGACAGAAGACAGAGAAGATGGCCTCGAACTCAGAGATCCTCCTGCCTCTGCCTCCCGAGTGCTGGGATTAAAGGTGTGCACCAGCCGGGCGTTGGTGGCGCACGCCTTTAATCCCAGCACTCGGAAAAAAAAAAAAAAGGTGTGCACCACCACACCCAGCCAGAGATGAGTCTTAATTTGAGTTGGGACCTATTCATATTGATAAGTTTGGTCTAGTGATATCACATGATTTTTTTTTTTTTTTTTTGGAGACAGAGTCTCACTATGGCTCACATTGGGCCATATATAATTGAGGATATTCTTGAACTTCTGATCCTCCTGTCTCTCCTGGAATTCCAGGTGAGTGCTCCCCTGCCGTGCTCAGTTTATACAGTGCTGGACTGAACCCAGGGCTTTATACTTGGTAGACAAGAACTCCACCAACAGACTGCAAATCCATTCCAGACCATTGATTTCGGGTTTTTTGTTTGTTTGTTTGTTTGTTTGTTTGTTTTGTTTTTTGTTTTTTTTTAAGATTTATTTATTTATTGTGTATGCCAGAAGAGGGTGCCAGGTCTCATTACAAATGGTTGTGAGTCACCATGTGGTTGCTGGGAATTGAACTCAGGACCTCTGGAAGAACAGCCAGTGCTCTTAACCGCTGAGCCATCTCTCCAGCCCTTGATTTCGTTTTTAATATAGCCCAGGCTGACTTCAAACTCATGATTCTCCTGCCTAAGCCTCCTGAATGCTGGGGTTACAGGAGTACTTCACCATGTCTGGCTACCTCAGTGATTTTACCAACCTTGCCAAGCAAAACTCCTAGATTGCTTGCCTTCAGGCTGCCATTGAACCATGGATTCCTTCTCTTAAACCCATGCAGGTGATTTCTAGATCCCAGTTAGGAAATTCTATTTATCCTTGTTAGATTGTTGTCTTCTACATGTCTAACAATTTCAAATGACTTACATGTAAGCCTCCTACATCTTCTGCTAACACGAAATGTAGCTGGAGAGCTTCTCCCCAGGTCCCACCAAGCCCTGCAGTCCCACAACCCACGTATAAAATAATCACTCAGACGCTTATATTACTATAAACTGTATGGCCATGGCAGGCTTCTTGTTATCTACTTCCTTTATCTTAAATTAACCCATTTCTATTAATCTATACTTTGCCACGTGGCTCGTGGCTTATCAGTACCTTACATCTTCCTTGTCCTGGCGGCGGCTCCAGGCAATCTCTCCCTTTCCTTCCTCCTTCCTCAATTCTCCTCTCTGTTAGTCCCGCCTATACTTCCTGTCTGGCTATTGGCCAATCAGTGTTTATTTTTATAGAGTGATATCCACAGCAACGAAACTTTTTACAGCAAGCTGTTCTTGACAAGCTAGTTCCCTCGGTTCTGGGATGTCAGTGACCACAAGATGCACCATTGATTTAATAACAGTTTTTCAGAAAAAAATAACATTACATTTTCTAGATAAATCACCCACAAGAGAAGCACTATGATTTAAGAAGTACTATTATATGAAAAAGTATTATCAGAGTTAAGGAAATGTAAATGCTGGTCAGCGACATTAGCATTCAGAAAGATTTTACCAGTTTAGAATAATTGTATATATCTGAGCTAGGGCCAGGAACGTAACTCTACTAAAGTGATTTCGTTTATTTAATCATTCCTTTCTTTATTCATGTGTTTATAGAACATCTACTATGCCAGAGGTGCATAAAGCGATGATGGATGAGACATGAACTCTGTCTTCGGGAACTCACATTTTTCAAAAACTACCAAGTTGATTTCACAAACACACACACACACACACACACACACACACACACACACACACACACACACACACGATCATTTCATCATCCTGTTTAAACACTATCTGAAGGGTTTCTCATTTGTCCCCGGTCATCTAGACTCCTCCGGGCTGTTTAGTTTGTTGTTGTTGTTGTTGTTGTTTGTTTTTTTGTCAACTTGACACAAGCTAGAGTCATCTGGGAAGAGGAAGCTCCACTGAGAAAAGCAGACTGGCCTGGAGGCCATTCTTCGGGAGCATTTCCTCGAGAAATGATTGATGTGGAAGGGGCTCAGTCCATTGTGAGCGGTGCCACCCTGGACCGGTGGTCCTGGTGTGGGGGTGGGGTGGGGGGAAGGGTGTATGAAAACTGACTGACCACGAGCTGGAGAGCAAACCAGTCAGCAGAGTTCCCCCATGGCCTCTGCTTCAGGTCCTGCCTCCAGGTTCCTGCCTCGAGTTCCTGCCCTGACTTCCCTCAGTGACGGACTGTATATAACCTGTAAGCTCAAAATAAACCCTTTATTTTCTCTAGTTGGTTTGGTTACTGTTTGCCACAGCAATAGAGACACCTCGACAGGACGTCTTCTGTTTGGTGTCCTGCTTGTCAGGCATGACTTTGAGAATGTGGACTTAATAAACTCAATTTCCAGTCCATCTCCTTGTGGGGCCTTGACTTTCTAAATAAACCATCAAACAAATGTGTATGCTAGATTGTGGTATCCAAGCTTCCTTCTGGTTATAAAAAAAAAAGTGTAAGGATATATAGATAGATGGATGAACGGGTGGTTTAGTGGGGTGGTGAATGGGTGGTTTAGTGGGCTGGTGAATGGGTGGTTTAGTGGGCTGGTGAATGGGTGGTTTAGTGGGCTGGTGAATGGGTGGTTTAGTGGGGTGGTGAATGGGTAGACAGATAACAGTTATTATTGGTCTGAGATAAAACAGAAATTACTTCTGCATTTTCCAGAAAAGATAAAACTATATATTGGTAAGCAAAGAAAAGTATGTGATAATGCAGGAAATCCACAGATCACTGATAAAAGGACTATTTATTAAAGAATTATATTGGGAGGAACAACTCATTGAGACAGGATAAGGCAAATTCAGTCGCAGAATCTTGGAAGGCTGAGAACTCGTCCCACGCTGCCTCACACTGCCTGACTCAACCTCCACCATCCAAGAGCGCAAGAGAGAAGGGAACCTTGTGTGTGCTCCCCAGGTCTTAAGCTAGCCAAGAGGCCACGCCCTAGGGGCTGGTACCCCAAGGCTGTAGGTGGACCGAATACCCACTACATTTTCCCTTTGTGTCCAAATAAGAAAGTTCTAAACCTAATACAAAACTATATACAATAAGAACAATTATCAAGTATTGTCCAGCGGAAGGAAAAGGTAATAACGTAAACAAAAATGGAAATACAGCCAACAAGAACAACATTCAGCAAGAAACACATGCTAAATGTCCAGACCATAAGTAAATGGCAAATTACGGAGATTACTCCATTAGCTGTCCTATCATGAAGAATCTAACTCTAGTACCTGATATGTTCTTAGCTATGATACAAGAGAATTGTAACTGTAACTGTCTTCAACCCCATCAAAGACCTGAGAAGGGAAATAATATTACCTGAGTAAACAGGAAGTATAAGTGAGCAATTCCTGAAAATGGCAAGAAATGACAGAGACAGCTGGCAGCCTGGACAGTCACCCAGGGAAGGGAACCATATACTTGCTCCCTAGGTCTTAAGCTAGCCAAGAGGCTCGCCCTAGGCTAGTACCCCAAGGCCATAGGTGGACTGAATGAATACCCACTACAACATGCTTAGGGAGGAGCTGGGAGGGATAAACAAGGCCAGAGCATCTCCACACAGTTTCTTTCTTAGATTGTTAAGCAGAAAGGGCTGAGGTCTAACATTCCTAAACATTTTACATTTTCTAAACACAAGGAATTTCCTAAATTCCTGAACTTCCTTATATATTTCTGTTATTGAAATATCATCCACAAACCATATAATTCTCCCATTTACAGTGTCCAATTCATTGGCTTTTAGTATATTCGTGGGTTTATAGACCTAATTGTGTTCTCCGCGTTTGAGTCATCTGAAAGAACCAGCTCACAGGAGGGCGGGAAGAGAATCCCTTGCCAAGCCATGCCCCCATTGACTTACTTCCTCCGATTAGGCCCCACCTCAGAATAGCCCATTCATGAACTCATCCACAGATTAACCCATTGACAAGTCAGTGCCCTCGTGACCCAGTCACCTCTCAATGGCGTCACCAGCTGAGGGCCAAAGCCTCAAGGATGTGAACATTTTAGGGGGGCACCCAACCTTACACTCAATGTTAGAATACATTTACCACTCTGAAAAGAAGCTCCATGTCCATTAACCTCAGTAAGCATGCTCCCCACCCCTTACCTCAGCCTCCCTGCTCCAAACAGCCCCGTGCAACCACTGATCTACTTTCTGTTTCTGCTCAGGACAGCTCATATGACTGGAATGGAAAGTCGTCTTTAAATTTATTTTCTACATTTGTTTATTTATTTTGTGTGTGTGATCAGAGGACAACTCTTGGACATCAGTTCTCTTCTTCTACCATGTAAGTTCCGGGGATCAAACTCAGGTGGTTGGACCGGATGACAAGGGCCTCTACTCACTGAACCATCTTGCTGGCCCAGAAATGTGGTCCTTTGTAATTGGCTTCTCTCAGTGACGATGAAACTTTCAAATTTGTCCATCATGTTGAAGATTATCATAGTACTTTATTTCTTTGAATGGCTGAATAATCCCATTTATATCTCCATCAGTGATGGACACTGGCCATTGTAACATCCGTGTACACATGTTTGTGTGGTCATGTGATTTTCATTTCCATTGGGGAAATCACTAGGCTCCGTGGTAGCTTTGTGTTTAATTTTTTTGGGGAACTGCCAGACTGTTTCAAAAGGGACTCATCTTTTTACATTCTAGTCTGCAGCATAGGAGGGTTTGAACTTCCCCATGTATCAGTGTCTGACCTTTTCACTCTATCCTAGTGGGTGTGAAGGGGATTCTCATGGTAGTTTGAGATGCATTTTCCTAAGGACTAGTGAAGAGCTGGGCAGTGGTGGCGCACGCCTTTGATCCCAGCACTTAGGAGGCAGAGGCAGGCAGATCTCTGTGAGTTTGAGGACAGGCTCCAAAGCTACCCAGAGAAACCTTGTCTCAAAAAAAAAGAAAAGGACTAGTGAAGCTGAGGATGATTTCATTTGCTCCTTGGCCAGTCCTACGTCTCTTTTTCAGCAAATGTCTGTTTAGATCCTTTGTTCATTTTTACCTGAGTTGTTTGTTTCAAAGGTTAATTCATTTATGTACTTGTGTGTATATGTGACTTTGTGAGTATAGGTGCATGTGCGTGTTTGGGTATGCACACTTGTATGTATGAGGAGGCCAGAAGAAGGCGTCAGGTCCATCAGAGCTGGAGTTACATGTGTTTGCCTGGCTTGTTACTTGGTGCTGGGGTTAGAACCTTAACCAACATAACTGCTGAGCCATCTCTCCAGGACTGTTTGCTTTTTAAGTGGAGTTCTCAGAGTTTGTTTCTCAGTGACTCAAGAGACTGGAAGGTGTGGTGGCTGAGGTTGTTCTGGTTAATAGCAAGACCCTTTCTGACGGAAACTAAACCAAACCAGAACCTGGAAGGCGATCACTCCAACTCTCTCTTGTTTGCATTTATCTATCTGTCTATCTGCCTATCTATTGGTTTCTCTGTGTAGCCCTGGCTGTCCTGGAACTCACTCTGTAGACCAAGCTGGCTTCGAACTCACAGATCTGCCTGCCTCTGAGTGCTGGGATTAAAGGCATACTCCACCATGCCTGGCTCATTCTTGCTTTTAATCTTGTTTTTTTTTTTTTTTTTTTTTTTTTTTTTGACTGTTGCTGGGGAATGCAGCTGGGCCATCTGTATACTAGGCAAGCATTCTTCCACTACGTGACAACCCAAGGCTCTTTCCTTGTTCCTAGCATCAATGATAGCAACTAGACTCCGGACTAGATGACAGATGCCAAAGGAACAGCAAGAGTTGAGGGGTGGACTCAAATTCTATGTTGCTGTTTTGAAAAAGATTGGTATTTCTGGGGCTGGAGAGTCGGCTCAGCAGGTAGGCACCTGGAGCCAAAGCCCAGAACCTATGGTGGAAGGAGAAAACCGACTCTAACAAGTTGTCCTCTGACCTCCACGTACATGCTGTCACACACACACACACACACACACACACACACACACACACACACACACACAAGTTTAAAGAGGGCTGGAGAGATGGCTCAGTGGTTAAGAACACTGGCTGTTCTTACAGAGGTCCAGGCTTTGGTTCCCAACACCCATATGGCCCCTCATAACCGTCTATAACTCTAGTTCCAAGAGATCCGAGGCTTTTTTTTTCCACCTCCACGGGCACCAGGCATGAACATGGTGCACGCACATAACTATCTACCTGCAGGCAAAGTACTGTAGAAATCAACACTTTTTAAAAATTAGTATTTCTGACCAGAAGAGGCACCGTGGAGACAATGCTTAGAGGATGCAGACACCGTCTTGACTTTAAAGCTCTTGGCACAGAGTGATTCAAGCCAAGAATGAAAAGTCTCACGGACTTGACTCATTCGTTGGTATTGTTTTCACTCAGCTGTGCACAGCAGAGGCTCCGGGAGACCAAGGACTGGGTTTTCAGTTGCACAAGGCACTCCATTCTGTAAATACTGCAAGTGAGCTTGGCGGCCACTGTGGGCAACATCCAAGAAGGGTTTTGAAAGTGGGTGATTTGTGATTATTGAGGAACAGAGAGCTGTCTGTTAGGGGCCATGTCGGTCATTATTCAAATTGACATCTTTTTATTAGTAATTCAGTCTTATTTGGGGCTAATTCTACTTAACAATTTATAATACCTGCTTACTATAAATCACATTTTTAGGTTGAATAACAATATTTAAAAGGATAGGACTGTTATAATAATTTGGAGAATTACTAATTCTTTCCCAACAATTCCTTGGTTCTTTCAGTTTAACTAAGGATTGGAAAGAGATGTTATTGCTGTGGAGCTGCGGCTTCTTGCTGAACTGATTGTCTTGATTTGTTGTGTTTATATGAGTATAAATATTTTAGAACAAAACCCAATTTAATAAATGAACAAACTTATTAGACCGTAATTACTTTTCTAAGTTCTATGTTTTAAAAGTCACAATTAGAAGGTGGATTACACACTGTTCTGCACTGAGCCTTAGGGAGTCTGGCTCCTTCTGGAACACTGTTGGGGTAAAGCTAA
>CABHPH010001266.1:0-24473 GCA_902168325.1 Peromyscus nudipes | reverse complement strand
CAAAATATCTGAATATCTTCTTATACTTTTAAAAAACTGAATAATAAATGTAAGCTGATTTTAGTATAATTTTAAGTTTTGAAACATGGACTTGCTATGTATGTTAGACTGGCATCAAACTCACAATCCTTTCTCTGACTCCCAAGTTCTGGGACTGCAGTTTGTATCATCATGTCCAGCAACTGCAATAGTTTTTAGAATACCATTTGAGAAAGTAATGTCAAGGTGGGAACATGCCTGTAATTCTGGACCTTGTGAGGTGGAGGCAAGAGGATCAGGAACTCAAGCTTTTTATTTTTGCTATCCAGAGAGCCTAAAGCAAGCCTATGTTGAGATCCTATCTCAAAAGAAAAGAAGTACTGAAACATTTTAAAAGCAAGTTGACTTATTACAATATTTTTCAAAGGCCCGATAACCTCAGTTCTCTGTAGTCCACCCCAGGTGCTGTGTGCTATAAGGATTACATTCAGACATAGAGCAATGCCTGGAAAGATGTGAAAACTGGAGCCAGGATCCCTGGCTGCCACAGACGCTGAATGGAAACCCTTGAGACCTTTTTGGGTCATGTGATGGAGTTCATCTTCTCATGCGATTAGAAGGGAACGGGGCATCTCATCATCCCCATTGACCAAAGGGCTCTCAGTCCACTCCTTACCACACCACGAGAAAGAAACGTCAGTGTCAGTTAGAGGAATTTTGTTTCATCTTAAAAGTAGCTTCTTTTATGGGAAAGGAATGTCCTTCAGGAAGATGTTCAATACGTTATAAAAATCAAAATTAATAGATTAATGTCTGTTACTTTAAACATGATGATCTTTTTGTTTAGTGGGTGGAATATGGTAAACTAATTTTCCTGTTTCTCTCTACTGTCACCGGCTGATCTGACCAGGGGAACTAGGCTCATCCCCTCAGAACGGCACCGGACTCCCCACTCTGTTTACTGTGCGGCAGTCTCTTTATTGCTTGTCTTGCACATTTGGTTTAATGAGATGATAGCAGAGCGCTGTCGTGTGTGCGTACAGCTGAAGCTGCTCCTGAGGCTGAGGCAGAAGATTGCTCCAGGCCAGGAGTTTATCATTAGCCTGGGCAACACAGGGGCACCTCATTATGAAATAAAAATAAAAGCAATCTGAAGATTCAGTTTTAATAACCACAGGTGTCGTCACTAATATAAACAAACAATGGTAATTCTCATGAGTAAGGCTTGGAGTGAATTTTTTAACACAATACATTTTGGTTATGTTTCCCCCTCTAGTTCCTCCCAGATCTTCCCCACTTCGCTACTCAGTCAACTTTATGTTTTCTCTCTGTTTCAATACACACACACACACACACACACACACACACACACACACACACACGAAAACCAAAACAGTTAAAAAACTTACAAGACAAAAACCAAACAAAACAAAACAAATGCCCACAGAAATAATATGGAGTTCATTCTGTGTTGGCCAACTGTTCCTGGGCCTGGGGCCTGTCCTGGGGTGTGGTTGCTATACCAGTGACATTCCATTGGAGAAGACTGATTTTCCCGTTATCGGCAGGTATCGATTGCAAACAGCTTCTTGGTTAAGGGTGGGACCCTGTGTCTACCTCCCCCTCTCAGTCCTGGGTCCCCATCTGGTTTAGACCTGGGCAGGACTTGTACCTGCCTTTGGGGCAAGTTGGTTTTTGTTTTGTTTTTGTTTTTGACAGTTTCACTGATGTATAAAGTCCAGTAGTTCAATAGGTTTTGTCAAATACTCATTGTGATTTAGAACATCTCTATTTATTGGGGTATATTTTAATTATAGGTGTGAATTTCTTCAAAGTAAGAAATCCTCAGAGGAAATTGCCCAGTATATTAAAAGCTACGAGGGATTTGTCCATGTAACGGTAATTCACAACAGCAAACTCTTGACAATAGTGTATGTTCATTACCTAGTAATATCTGAATCCTCAGGGCGAGGATTTTTATTTTCCATGGATCCATTCTCCCTCCTCTCCTCTGCAGAGTGGAGACACAACAATCTTGTGGTCTTGCTCAGCTGGAACCATGTGAGGTGGTTTTTCAGGCTGGCTTTGGGTGACTTCCGCGGCCTCCTCATCTTCCCTCTGACTGAGGCCACTGCCCTGGCTTCCTGCTGCCTCCTTCTGGATGCCTGACTCAGTCTTCTGTCCTAGTTCCTGGTGACAGCAGGGCCCTCAGAGCTGGCTCCTGCCCCTGGATGTCTGGGCTCTAAAGTAGTAAGGACTTCCTAGTGGCAAGAGGTGGGAAACTTAGCCCAAACAGAAGCCAAGGGAGGATGTCATGGTTGACTGACTCAGAGGCAGCATCTGCAGAGAGCACAGACTGAAAGTCTGGGTGCAGTTTTCTCGGAGGGAGAGTTGCTCAATCTGAAAGGTTCTTCTGAGGCAAGCTTCCTTCCCGTGGCTCAGTTCCTCATGAATCAAAATGCATCTGTGTGTGACGGCAGTTCTGTTGCTGAGCTGCGTGTCCCCTAAGAGTGACCCTGAGAAAATTCCCATTTGCCATAGGTAAACATTCACTGATGTTTTATACTGCATAAAAATTCCCAACATCGATAGGAATCAATCCAAAAACTAAAGGACTGCTTTGTGAACAATTCTGCTGCTCTAAGGAAACTTGGCTTTAGTGGGGGAAGTCCTTCATTTGCAGCTCACAGATAGATGTATATTTTATAAATCAGTCAGTAACCTGAATTTCTTTCCCTCAGGGAGAACATTTTGTGAATTCCTGGGTCAGAAGAGAATTACCTATGGTGTCAGGTAAAACCTCAGGCACATTCCAAATGCTTTGCTTCCTTCCTTCCTTCCTTCCTTCCTTCCTTCCTTCCTTTCTTTCTTTCTTTCTTTCTTTCTTTCTTTTTTGTGCATTCTCATTTTTTTCTGTGCATTGGTGTTTGCCTGCCTGTATATCTGTATGAGAGTGTTGGATCCTCTGGGACAGGATATGCAGACAGTTGTGAGCTGCCATGTGGGTGCTAGGAATTGAACCTGGGTCCTCTGGAAAAGCAGCCAGTGCTCTTAACTGCTGAGCCATCTCTCCAGCCCACACTCTGTCATTTTTTATCCTGTTCATTTTCTCTTTTAGAGTTTTTTTCATGTAATTTCTGCTTTAATGGAATGACTCAGTTTTAATTTTTTTTGTATTGATCGATTGTGTGTGAGGGGGAATGCTAACTACATGTGCATGTAGAATAACAGATTTATTTATTTTCATGTTAGAGAGCTTTTTGGTGTGTTTGTATGTAGATGGGCACCCTGGAGTGTAGGTGTGGAGGACTACTTTTGGGATTTGGTTCTCTCCTTCTGTTAATGCAGTAACACAAGTCTCACCTTGCAGGGGTGTCTGCAACCATCAATGTCTGCAGCAAAATGGTGCAGGGTTAGGTGTTGTGGAATATTAGTTGAAGATGTGTTAAATTAGTTTATGCTGTGGAATAGTTGTTTATTGACGCAAGGACATGTTGCATTCTTTTATGTTGCATTAATTTAACTCTGTAAAGCTGTGTTACTGTGCCTGACTAAAATACCTGATGGTCTAATAAAGTGATGAATGGCCAGTAGCTAGGCAGGAAAGAGAAATAGGCAGGACTGGCAGACAGAGAGAATAAATAGGATGAGAAATCTAGGCTTGAGAGAGGAGTGAGAAAAGGAGGAGAGGAGGATGCCAGGGGTCAGCCACCCAGCCACACAGCCAGTCATGGAATAAGAAGGAAAGAGATATAGAATAGAGAAAGGTAAAAAGCCCAGAGGCAAAATATAGTTAAAGAGAAACAGGATAATTTAAGTTAGAAAAGTTGACTAGAAACAAGCCAAGCTGAGGCCAGGCATTCATAAGTAAGAATAAGTCTCTATGTATTTATTTGGGAGCTGGATGATAGACCCCCAAAAAGAGTAAAGATTAAAAAAAAAAAAACCAACCAACCAAACAAACAAACAAAAAACTACAGTGAAGTCAAGAATGAAATTCAGTTCAGCACAACTTAACCGGTGCTGGGTAAAAACTTTTGGAGTCTGATGGCAAGCGATTTATTCTTTACACATTTAAACACTGTAAAACTTAGGGGAAAAGTTTCCACATGATAAATATCACAACAAAGCTTTAGGCATGGCTACGCCTTTGCAGAGTACATTTCTTTGTACATTTTCCCACAAGAATGTGTTCTATTGACTGAGAACAGTGCTCAGGTTAAGGGCCTATGGGGGAAGGGCTTGTAATCAGCATAATAGCAAATTCTTTGTAAAGTACATGGGACTTCTTTCTTATGATTAATGCTTAAGATTCTGGGGGACTCAGTAAGGACTAGTTTTACAGAATAGCAAAAATCACCATGTATTAACATATCAATTTCTACCCTTCTGGATGGAGAACAGGTGTCAGTTTCTTCCACTGAAGAAAAAAAGCCTGTGTGTTTAACAATTCTGGTTTCTCTAGTGCTTATCTGTGAGCTCTTGCCTCTACATCACCTCGAATGGGATATGAGGTAGTTTGCTCTGGAGTCATATATGAGTGACTGTAGCCGAGGAAAATAGATTTGTGTTACCCCAAATTCCATGTTCCAAAGTGGAAGAAATTTCACAAAAGTTTTTATAGTTTTAGAACAAAGAAAGTCATAAATCAAGGTGCTTTTCAAACACACTCATAGAAACATTAAAAAGGCAGTTACAGCAAAGTGGGGAGAGCTCAGCCATGGGCCTCAGGTGTTGTCTAATGGCTCAGCCTTGTGGTTGTGAGAAACTGGGTTTTGTAACCTCATACATTTTAAGAGGTTTTTATCTGTTAGTCACAGGATGTTAGGTCTGACACAGAGGTAGGCAAGAAATAGCTATTTAGGGAATTAATGATAGCTCAAGATAAGTTGTAATTAGGCTCTGGACCTGCAACATTCCAACCTGTTCACATCATTCAAGTTGTAATCAATCAACCTGGACAGACAGAGCTCCTTTCCAGGAATTCTTGTTCACATATCCACCATTAAGCATTGAACTCAGAACATCAGATTTATGGACAAGTACCTCAACCCACTAAGCCACCTCACTGGTCTGGAGTGTCATAGATTTTTTTTTAAATAGATAAGTATAGGCAAATGTGGTAGAGTCATTTATTTAACTGATACTGCCTTTAAAACAACTAAAGGTAGTTCAGGGTCTCTTGTATCCCAGGCTGGCTCAAACTCAAGAAAGACTAGGAACTTCTGATCTTTTGCTTCCACCTCCTGAGGGGTAAGATTTCAGACATGCCCCACCATACCTGGCTTATTCAGTGCTGTGGATGGTACCCAAGTCTTCACACATGCTGGATAAGCACTCTTCCCTACATCCTCAGCCCCTGAAAATATTGTTTAATGGCTCGGTGTGCTGCTAAGAGATTAAGGACTATTCTTATTAAAATGAAGTAACAGATCTGAGGATATGGTTCAGTGGCTGACCACTTGCCTAGCATGGGCAATGAGTGTCCTTGGGTTCCATCCCCACCACCTCAAGAGAGTAGAGGGGAGGTTGGAGAGTTATCTCAGTGACAGAGCACTATTTATAGCAAGGTGCTGGCCTCTGAGTTCAGGCCCTAGAGGCAAGGGTGGGATGCATCTGGGAAGGGACACTGGACAGGACGATGGCAACCATGACGGTCCAGCAAGAATCCCATGGTCCACTGACTATGGCGCCGCATACTTAGAATCCCAGTACTTGGGAGGCGGCCACAGGAGCTCAAGGACAGCCCAGACTCTGGTAGGAAGTTAGAGGCCAGCATGGGCTACATGATATTCTCTATCAAGAACAAAACAAATAGGAAAAAAAAAAAGAATTCTGGGGTTAGTGCCATGTATGGTGGACCATACCTGAATCTCCAAAACCAAGGCAGAAAGGCCACAAGTTGAAGGGCAGCCTGGGCTGCATAGCAAAGTGCTGTCTCAAAAAGTATAAGCTGAATCAGACAAAAACATCCTTTTGGCCAGATTCGCCATTTTCCAGGAACTTGCTATGACACACACAAAGGGAAAAGGAGAAGTGGCCAGTGTTTGTTCTCTAGGTCTTTAGAAAGCAGAGCTGTCTCTTTGAACACATGTGCAAGAGTTTATAAGAAGAGCGACATTGTAGACATGGGGGAATGGGCCGTTCAAAAGGATGATCATAAATGTTACCATAGCTGTGGGGAACAGAGGAAGTCTTGAGTGAATGTGTAAGGAGTAGATGAAGTCCTGAGTGAATGGTCACTTTTCAACATGTCAAGGACCCAATGCCTCAGATCCGTGGGAATGGCAAAAGTTTCTTCCCTGGGTGAGGCTTAGAGCGGTGGGTGAGCCTTCTTCTGGTCTGAGTGTGAATGTTCACAGTGTGTGTAAGTACAAGTGTTTATGAATGAGCAGTGTGTGTAAAGACTAGCTTTTTCTTCTCTGATCTTTACACCTGGAGACTACTGACCTATAGAGAAGGTTATGAAGGTTACTTAACCCCTCCGCTGCAATGTATATAGTGAACTCACTTAACCCCTCCCCTGTGATGTATATAATAAACTCACATAGCCCCTCCCCTGTGATATATATAATACTCACTTAACCCCTCCCCTGTAATGTATATAATAAACTCACTTAACCCCTTCCCTGTGAGTTATATAATAAACTCACGTACGTTCCAGGTTGATGCATAGTTGGTGCTTGCTCCGTTAGAGGAAGTACAACCCACCCAATCCCAGCTTTTCGGTGCACATGTCTGTCATTTCTTCTCACTGTCTGCTCTTTCTTCATTCCCTGTCACTGCAGTCAGGGTCTGGCCCAAAGCTGCACAGGCTGCAGTGCATGGCAATACTGGAATCGTCTGTTTTCACACAGCACCAAGGGCAGGATTCTTGCCAAAAGAATTAATGTATGTATTGAGCATTTTAGGAGCTAATAAGGGTTGGGTGTAGTGGTGCACACCATTAATCCCAGCACGCAGAAGGCAGAGACAGGCATATTTCTGTTTGCTCAAGGCCAGCCTGGTCTACATCTTGAGTTCCAGGCTAGCCAAAGCTACATAGTAAGACCCTGTTTTCAAAAACCACAAACAAAACAAAACAAACTAATAAGGGCTAGGGGTAGCAAAGGCCTTTCGAGAACAAAGACCTGAGTTCTAGCCCCAGAATCCATGTGAAAAATCTATGTGTGGCAGTATGGGCTTGTGATCTCAGTGCTGGGGAGGCAGACGTGTCAATCCTGGGGGCCCCATAGCCAGACAACCTCGCCTGCAAATGAGGGACTCTCTCAAAAAAAGTGGGCGGGATATCAGTCCTCTGTCAGATGTGGGGTTGGTGAAGACCTTTTCCCATTCTGTAGGCTGTTGCTTTGCCTTGTTGACTGTATCCTTTCCTCTACAAAAGCTTCTCAGTTTCAAGAGGTCCCATTGATTGATTGTTTGTCTCAGTGTCTGTGCTACTGGTGTTATATTTAGGAAGTGATCTCCTATGCCAATGCGTTCAAGACTACTTCCTACTTTCTCTTCTAGCAGGTTCAGAGTAGCTGGATTTATGTTGAGGTCCTTGATCCACTTGGACTTAAGTTTTGTGCACGGTGATAGATATGGGTCTATTTGCAGCCTTCTACATGTTGATATCCAGTTATGCCAGCACCATTTGTTGAAGATGCTTTCTTTTTTCCATTGTACACTTTTGGCTTCTTTGTCAAAAATTATATGTTCATAGGTGTGCGGATTAATGTCAGGGTCTTCAATTCGATTCCATTGGTCCACATGTAGGTTTTTATGCCAGTACCAAGCTGTTTTTATTATTGTAGCTCTATAGTAGAGCTTGAAGTCAGGGATCGTGATGCCTCCAGCGGTTGTTTTATTGTACAGGATCTTTTGGCTATCCTGGGTTTTTTGTTTTTCCATATGAAGTTGAGTATTATTCTTTCCAGGTCTGTGAAGAATTGTGTTGGTATTTTGATGGAGATTGCATTGAATCTGTAAATTGCTTTTGGTAAAATTGCCATTTTTACTATGTTAACCCTGCCTATCCATGAGCATGGGAGATCTTTCCATTTTCTGACATCTTCTTCAATTTCTTTTTTCAGGGACTTAAAGTTTTTGTCATATAGGTCCTTCACTTGCTTGGTTAGTGTTACCCCAAGGTATTTTATGTCATTTGTGGCTATTGTAAAGGGTGATGTATCTCTGATTTCCTTCTCAGCCTGTTTGTGAATTGTATATAGGAGGGCTACTGATTTTTTTGAGTTGATCTTGTATCCTGCTATGTTGCTGAAGGTGTTTATAAGCTGTATCAGTTCCTTGGTTGAATCTTTGGGGTCACTCAAGTATACTATCTTGTCATCTGCAAATAGGAAAAGCTTGGCTTCTTCCTTTCCAATTTGTATCCCCTTAATCTCTTTATGTTGTCTTATTGCTCTGGCTAGAACTTCAAGTACTATATTGAATAAGTATGGGGAGAGCGGACAGCCTTGCCTCGTTCCTGATTTTAGTGGAATTGCTTTGAGTTTCTCTCCATTTAATTTGATAAGGAACTCAAGAAATTAGACATCAAAATGCCCAACGGTCCAATTAAGAAATGGGCGATAGAACTAAACAGAGAATTCTCAACAGAGGAAACTCAAATGGCTGAAAGACATTTAAGGAATTGCTCAACATCCCTAATTATCAGGGAAATGCAAATCAAAACAACACTGAGATACCACCTTATGCCTGTCAGAATGGCTAAGATCAAAAACACTGAAGACACCTTATGCTGGAGAGGATGTGGAGCTAGGGGAACTCTCCTTCACTGCTGGTGGGAATGCAAGCTTGTACAGCCACTTTGGAAATCAATATGGCGCTTTCTTAGAAAATTGGGAATCAATCTTCCCCCAAGATCCAGCTATACCACTCTTGGGCATATACCCAAGGAATGCTCAATCATACCACAAGAGCACTTGCTCAGCTATGTTCATATCAGCATTGTTTGTAATAGCCAGAACCTGGAAACAACCTAGATGCCCTTCAACTGAAGAATAGATAAATAAAATGTGGTACATATACACAATGGAATACTACTCAGCAGAGAAAAACAATGACATCATGAGGTTTGCAGGCAAATGGATGGATCTAGAAAAAATCATCCTGAGTGAGGTAACCCAGACTCAGAAAGACAAACATGGTATGTACTCACTCATAGGAGGATACTAGATGTGGAGCAAGGATGACTGGACTGCTACTCACATCACCAGGGAGGCTACCTGGAAAACAGGACCCCAAGAAAGACACGGGGATCGTCCAATGACGGAGAAATGGATGAGATCTTCATGAACAGCCTGGACATAAGTGGGGGAAATGAAGGGCGAGGGTCGAGGGAAAGAGAGCTTGGGGGAGCGGGAGACCCCAGCTGGATCAAGAACAGAGATGGAGAACAAGGAATAGGAGACCATGATAAATGAAGACCACATGAGAATAGGAAGAAGCAAAGTGCTAGAGAGGCCCACAGAAATCCACAAAGATACCCCCACAATAGACTGCTGGCAATGGTCGAGAGACAGCCCGAACTGACCCACTCTGGTGATGGGATGGCCAAACACCCTAATTGTTGTACTAGAAACCCCATCCAATGACTGAGGGATCTGGAAGCAGAGATCCACAGCTAGGCCCCGGGTGGAGCTCCGAGAGTCCAATTGGCGAGAATGAGGAGGGTCTATATGAGTGAGAATTGTTGAGACCAAAGTTGGATAAAGCACAGGGACAAATAGCCAAATGAATGGAAACACATGAACTATGAACCAATGGCTGAGGGGCCCCCAACTGGATCAGGCCCTCTGAATGGGTGAGACAGTTGATTGGCTTGATCTGTTTGGGAGGCATCCAGGCAATGGGACTGGGTCCAGTGCTCATTGCATGAGTTGGCTGTTTGAAACCTGGGGCTTATGCAGGGTCGCTTGGCTCGGGCTGCGAGGAGGGGACTGGCCCTGCCTGGACTAAGTCTACCAGGTTGATCTCAGTCCTCGGGGGAGGCTTTGCCCTGGAGGAGGTGGGAATGGGCGGTGGGCTGGAGGGAAGGGGAGGGGGGTGGGACGGGGGAGAACAAGGGAATCTGTGGCTGATATGTAGAACTGAATGGTATTGTAAGAAAAAAAAAAGTGGGCGGGAGATTGAAGAATAACAGTGAAGGTTGTCCTCTGGCCTCCACTTGTACGAGCCCACAATGCACATGTAACACACACACACACACACACACACACACACACACACACTCGCACACACGCACTCACGCACACATACCTGTACACACGCGAACCATAGACACATACTCAAACCCATAGACACTCCCACACATACACACACACACACACAAACATGGCGGAGGAGGATGTGGAGGAGGAAGAGAGAGAAACTAAGGGCTGAACATGCTTCTTGAAATGAGTGATGGAGAATGATCAGAGGAAGGAAGCCAACGAGAAGCTCAAGCCTGCTCCTCCCAGAGGCCACATATTGTGGCACTAGGGAGCTGGTCCCTATCACTCCATGGCTTAGTAAAAGTAAAATAAAATACAGGCCTCTAGACTGTGAAAATATTTTTCTTAATTAAATTGAATTGATTGCTTCTTTTATTCCTTCATGCTTTTCTAACCACCCTCAATTATTTTGACACAAGCACAGTACACCAGATCATTCCACCTGCACACACAGCACTTGAACTTGGTGATCAAAGCCTGCTCTTACCTACATCTTTTTTTTTTTCTTTCTCCTCTCAACCTCCAAGCTTACTGCAATGACAGCATCTTCGCTAATGAAGAACTAAGGCTGGACACCTTTAAGGATTGGCCCCATGAATCCCCTGTGGCTGTTGAAGCTCTGGTCAGAGCAGGCCTTTTCTACACAGGTGAGTCAGTACTTTGTGTCCACCAGATGTGTTTGTCCAGATCTTGCATTTGTCTCCACTCAGCAATCTCCACTCTCCATCATTCCACATAGATCCCTTTGCTGCCTCATAAGACCTTCAGTTTCCCACAATTCCCTTGGTGCTCAGCCTCCAAACTTGAAACCTGAGGTCTAGCTGATGGTGAGCACAGTTGTCCGTCTGGAATAATTATCATGTCTTTTTGTCTACACCTTTCTTTCCCTTGTATCTTACTCCTAACACCCCAGGAGTTTCCAGAAACTGGCACAAGACAATTGTGCTCATATTTCTTTCTCTTATGTGTGTTTGTGAGTGTGGTGTGTGTTCATGTGTGTGTAGGTAGTTAGAGGACAGCAGAAGGAATTGACTAGCCTGCTGTATTCCCTTCTGCCTTATTCTCTTGAGACAGGGTGTCTCACTGAAGGAAGAGTCAGGCAGTAGCCAGCCAGACCCATGATCTTGCTGTTTCTTCACTGGGGTAACAGGTGTGTGGTTGGCCTCATCTAGCTTTTCATGTACACGCCAAGATTTGAACCCAGGTTCTCGTGTTGACACAGCAAGCCCTCTTACCCAGTGAGCCATCTCTCCATCTCCCTTATATTTCTTTCACTAGAACTTAGATGGCCATACCGACTGTTGAGAGTTGCTGAGAAATCCAATGTTTTCCGTGGGTGACACCATGCCCTGTTAAGAATTGAAGTTTCTAGGGTCTGGCTAGTCAGCAAGGTGCTTGCTGTGTAAGCACAGGACCTGAATTTGTATTCCCAGTACCTATGTGAAAAGCCAAGTGTGAGGGCACATGCCTGTGATCCCAGCTCTGGGTTGCAAAGACAGGTGGATCCACAGAGCTCCCTGGGCTACTCCTCTTGTTGAATCAGTGAACTCCACGTTCCGTGAGAGACCTTACCTCAAAAAAACAGGGTGGAGAGCAATAGAGGAAGGTAGCTATATGCATGTGCAGTGTGCAGTACATGTACATATGAACACACACACACACACACACACACGCACACACACACGCACATGCACACACACACACACACACACAGACACACACACACTTTGGAGTTTCTATTGCTAAGGAAGAATGGGAGAAAGTAGGATGTGGGTCACTGTTTTTACCATACAGTGCTCACAGGAGAAATACCTACAAACTCATTTCCTTAGTTTCAAACCGTGAAGAATCTTCCACAAGTTCCTCATCTCTCTGTAGCTGCTGCCCAGCAGAAGCTCCACTTGGTAATCCACAAAGCTGGTTCCTCTCAGCTGGGTCACTGCCTAAAGTACAAGGAGAGAATGAGGAAAAGATATGGCGCGCTCCCTAGCCGTCTAGCTAGTGTTCCTCTGACCAAATGCACCTCTGAGTTGGGGTGGAGTTTTCTGTAGATCTGTCACTGTGATTACATAATGTTGCAAGTTTGTCAGAGCAGGTCAGAATGTGGATTGTGCAGACACTTTACCTAACAGACGTATTCCACTAGCATGAATGGCCTTTTTACCTCAGTCTTAACCCTCTGTCTCTTCTTTATTGTGTCTCCTCTTACTGCCCTCCCTCAGGTCTCATGGGCGATGGTCTCCTACTGCAATAATGTGGGAAGAGACAAGTCATTCTTCATGATTTCACTTACAGAGAACCCCTAAATTAGCTCCTGTGTTTCTCTACCTCTGATCTTCACATATATTCTTTCTCGTTTATTCCTTAAGCAAATGCCTATTGATCGCCTATGTCTGTGAGAGTTCACTATGTCATCATTGTCCAAATCAGACAGAAATCTCTGCTCCCACAGAGTTTCTGTCCTTGGAAATCTCTCAGAATGACAGGGCTGAGATGATCAGAATACTTAGTGCACAGGAACATTCAGTGACTGTTGCTGACCACCCCATTGAAGGACCAAGAGTCCCCTGTGGGCTGTTGCCCCCTGATGACCTGTGCATGACTCTGCCACACAATCTAATTGGGGGTGCAAATAGGGTTTTACTATCGTTATTATCTGCTTGTGAGTTGACAGGTGTTTGTCAGAGTAACACTGACCACATTTCCTTCCTTCTAGGCATAAAGGACGCTGTCCGGTGTTTTTCCTGTGGAGGATATATGGAAAAGTGGGAGGAAGGGGACGACCCATTAGAGGAGCACACCAGGTTTTATCCCAAGTGAGCACGGCGAATTCCCTTAACCTTGAATGTACTTCAACAGTTATTCCTCACTGCTCCCCAGCCTGCTCTCTGTGGAGAGTCTCTGCCCACTCCTCTGGTTCCCACTGTGAAGGACACAAACTTTTATCTTTGTCTCTTTCCTCCCATGACATCCTCCCTGTCTAGCTTTCCTCTCCTAGTTAGACTTGGTTTTGACTGGGTCAATATATATATAATTTTAAAGACAGCATCTTTACTACATAGCCCACACCACCCCAAACTTTCTTGGTAGCCCAGGTTGGATTTGAACTCATGATGTTCCTTCATCAGCCTCCAAAGTGATGCGCGTCCAGGGTGTGCCTGGCAGTCCCGTACTGTTTTGATTCCTTTGATTAGAAACTGCTTTCCCCTCCTGCTTCTGCTAGAAGCTTTTAGAATTTCCTGTTTCCAGTATCTAAGATTTCACACAAAAGTATTTCTTTTCTGTGGTTTTCTTTTCCCGGTGCTGGGCATGGAACCAGTGAGTTGGGCACGCTAGGCAAGTCCTTTACTGTTGCGTGGGCACGCGAGGCAAGCGCTTTACTGTTGCGTGGGCACGCGAGGCTAGCCCTTTACTGTTGCGCGGGCATGCGAGGCAAGCCCTTTACTGTTGCGCGGGCACGCGAGGCTAGCCCTTTACTGTTGCATGGGCACGGGAGGCTAGCCCCTGCTGTTGCGCGGGCACACTAGGCTAGCCCTTTACTGTTGTGTGGGCACGGGAGGCTAGCCCTTTACTGTTACGTGGGCACGCTAGACAAGGCCTTTACTGTTGCGCGGGCACGGGAGGCTAGCCCTTTACTGTTGCGCTGCTCTGACCCCTTTCTGTCCATCTTCAAGTTTATTTTTACTCATTTTCTCCACATAAAATTCTCTAGAAATGTTCAATTGCAAGAAGAAGTTTGTTGTTTTCACTAAGTAATTATCAAGAGTGTTTTCAGAAGTAAATATCAGTATGTGCGGAGTTAAGAGTATTTTGGTTGGGCTGGAGAGATGGCTCAGAGGTCAAGAGCACTGACTGCTCTTCCTAGAGGTCCTGAGTTCAATCCCAGCACCCACATGGTGGCTCACAACCATCTGCAATGAGATCTGGCACCCGCTTCTGGCCTGCAAGTTTATATGCAGACAGAACGCTATATACATAATAAATAAATAATTTTTTTTTTTTAAAAAAAGAGTATTTTGGGCTGGACGCAGTGGTGCACACCTGTGGTCCCAGTTCTCAGAGGCTGAAGGAAGAACATTGTGTTGTTTCGTTTTGTTTGAACACCTTAGTATGATTGATTTTAAGATCAGTTTATTTTTAAAATCAAGCAGTTATAAGTTAAGAAAGAAGAGCACAATTGAAGACGTCCTTTGGTGTGACTGACAGTCCTTTGCAGGCTTGAGCTGCAGCTGCGTTGGAGTCTCCTGTTCTCTGTTTAGTTCCACGGGAGTCCTTTGTGCAGCCAAAGTCTAAGTGAAATTGTACTGCATTAGTTTGATGTTAGAAGAATTGAAGTCTAATTTGTTTAACTTTTAAAATCAGTTATCTGTTTATGAGATAGAATGGTGATAATAGGACAAATCCTTAGAAAGATTCCTCTAAAGTGTGTTTGTTACTAGATATTAGTTTTAAGTAATAACAGGGTCATGATGACATTTTTATACATGTACGCAGTGTATTTCAATTATGGTCACCACCACCCTCCTGTCTCCCCCCCTTGTTCTCCTCTCAGTCTCGTTAGCCCCTCCTCTTGGGGTCACGTGTTGGAGACCAGCTGGGACTACATAGTGAGATCTGCCTCACCCTCCCTTACCAAGACTGTTTCCTTCTCAGTGTGGGGTTTGAAGATGCTGGAGAGCAGTGCTCATTTTTTTCTTTTTATTTGGATGTAGTAGGTAGGAAATTGTGAATACAGGGCCTTCTTAATCCTTGGGCCGGTAAGTTAAGATGCAGTCTAGTTTTATTTAGAACGTTTTCTAAAAAAAAATCTATCACCTCTATTTTTATGTGAAAAATGTTTTTTTGCTCTTTCTACCTCTTTTTTTATTTTAAATTACAACTGTCTTTGTGTGAGTACCCCAAATATTTACATGTATGGTTGTGGTGGTTGGAATGAGCAATGTCCCCCATGGGCTCATCTATCTGAACACTGGGTCAGCAGTTTGTGGCATTGCTTGGGAAGGCTATTTCCTCCTTGCTGGAGGAAGTAAGTCACTGGAAGTGTGCTCTGAGTGTTTATAGCCTTATACACTTCCTGTTAGCCCTCTCTGTTTCCTGTGTGTGAACAGAGATGTAATCAACCAGCGTCCTGCTCTGCAGCCTGGAGCCCTGCCTCCCCCAGCATTATGTACTTTAACCCTGTGGAGCAGGGGTTCTCAACCTGTGGGTGTCGACCCCCTTAGGGATCAAATGACTCTTTCACAGGGGTCAAATATCAGATATCCTGCACATCAGATAGTTGCATTAAAATTCATAACAGCAAAATTACAGTTATGAAGTAGCAACAAAAACAATTTTGTGTTTGGGGGTCACCACAAACTGTATTAGAAGGTCTCAGTGTTAGGAAGGTTGAGAACCACTGTTCTAGAACTTAAGCCTAAATAACTTTTTTTCCTAAAGTTGCTTCTTATCATGGTATTTGATCACAGCAATATAAAAAAACTAATACAATGACTTAAAGGATAATAATAAAGGTCCTAGGAGCTGAACACTAAAGTCAAGAAATCAAGGTCTCTCAATGCCTTAGAAGGACCTGTGCTGTCCCCAGGTCCTAGCTGATTCTTGACCTTCCCATCCAGGGGTAAACACAGTCCTGATTTTCAATTACTTTTTCTTTTAATTTCTTTGTATGATTTTTACCAACTGTACATATATCCACATGCATACTTAGCCTTGCCTGTGCTTTTTCGGTGATTTTGGTTTGGTCTTCTCTCCCTTTCTCTCTTTCTCTCCATCTCTATTGAAGTAGGATAAGGCAGGAAAGGCCAGTTATTAGATTCTGATTTATTGGTTTATTCAGAGACTCATTTAAGCACTGCCTGAACTCTCTATCGCAAAGCATGACTTCACTTGTTACCTGGGGCTGAAACAATAGATCATTGCCCTTAACAACCTGACCAATCTTTCCTGTCTGCTGGTCTCACCTTGTGGTTTTAAAGTATGAGATGAGAATACAAACTGGACTGGATACCGAGGCCTTTCAGGAGCTAGTCGGCTTCAGCTCACCAGTGACACCTCCTTTTCGGCTCTCACTGATGTTGGAGTGCTTATTTCAGGATATTCCCACAATCCACCCCCCCACCACCACACTGCCTAGTGGGAATTGAATCCAGGGTGTCATGCATTCTAAGTACCCCCTCAACAACTGAACTGTGTGAAAACCCTAGGGTGGCTTATTTTCCCTTCTACTCCTGAATGTTGAGAATGGAACTCAGGGCCTTGCCCGCAGGAGGGAAGCGTTCTGCCGCTGAGCTCATCTTTAGCCCGAATCTACATCTTTAGCCCTACATCTCACCATGTAGCTGACATTGATTTGCTGTGTAGCCCAGGCTGACCTTGAACTCACAGTCCTCTTTCCTCACCTTCATTAGTGCTATGATTATATGCGTGTGCTGCCTACCACGTCTGGATTGCCTAATCTTGTTTCCCTAAAGGTGGTCATTTGAGAGAGGGTGCTATGTAGCCCAGGCTGGCTTCAGACTCACTATGTATGAGGGGGGCCTTCAACTCCTATCCTCCTGCTTCTGCCTCCCTAGTTCAGGGTTACAAGTGTGCTCCTCTACGCTCACCTTTAGTTTTTAAAGGTCTGGGAGGTTTACTAGACAGACAGTAGCAAGATACAAAATGATAAATAACAACAACAACAACAACCATTTTCTATCAGCCAAGTGTGTTTTTAGGATACCCCCACGCTGTCAGTTGCTAATGGAGGCCTAGAAGGAACTGGATCCAGACTCTCAACAAGAAAAGAATTTCATGGACTCCTACTAGGTCATAGTGTATAAGTGACTGTGAGTGCTCAGTCTAAATGGGCCATGTATGTCAAACCTCTTTCCCAGGCTCAGGGAACACTGGGAAAGGAGGCGTGAAAATTATAAGAGCCAGATGTTGAGCTGGACCACTAGGAAGTGTTGTCTTTACATGACAATGTTCTTGCAAGAACTCACATGAAAGCTGGGTATGGGGTGCACGCCTTTAATCCTAGCACTTGAGAGGCAGAGGCAGGCAGATCTCTTGTGAGTTAGAGGCCAGCCTGGTCTACACAGTGAGACACTGTCTCAAAACACCAACAAGGAAACCACACATGGCTGTGGCTGCCTGCAAAATATCAGGCCAGACAACATTTCAGCGTGGTTTGTGGAAGCACTCCCCAAGACCTTCCCCTTTCTGTGGAGCTACTGGCCTTTGATGGCTCTCGGGGGAGGGAGAGTCAGTTTTCTTTAGGGGTGTGGTCCATGGTAGGTTTCCCAACTCCAGTGGGTGGCCCTGCCCCGTGCATCATGGAGGGCAGCAACTGCACTCGGAGAGCTATGAAAAGAGGGCATGGAGTTGGCAGGGATGCGGTGTGGTGGGGCAGCGGGGCAGTTGAAGAGGGGCAGGGAGGGGGATGTAAATATAATCAGAATATGCTATACCTATGTGTTAGTTACTCGTTTGTTCCTGTGATAAAACACCATGACCAAAGCCAATGTATGAAAAAAAGAGTTTATTTTGGTTTCTGCTTAGAGGGGGAGTCCATAATGGTATGGGAGGCAGGGTAGCAGGCAGTTGGAACAGGAAGCTGAGAGATTTCATCTTCAACTGCAAGCTGAAAGTAGAGAGAGAATGTAAGTGGAGCAAGGCTATGAACTCTTAAACCTGTCCCTGTGATGTACTTCTGTTAACCCCACTGAATGAAGGCCACCACCCAAATTCCTTGGTCAGATGAAGCAAGCTTTATTTTCTGTCAGACAGGGATGTCTTCTAATGCGGGGTTTGAAAATATAGTATAGAATGCGGGGGAAAAGTGGGGCTTATATAGCCCCCCAAAACTGTAAGACTAGGGGATTTTCAAAGGTTGAGGGATTTCCATAGGAATATTGGTTATGGAGGAACTTGGCTGAACATTTCAAAATTGCTTGGCAGAGCATCTTGTCGTATCAGGGTATGTTCCAGGTGTGAGTCAAACTCCTTAGAGTGGCAGCACGTCAAATCCCAGAAACAGGTTGATAGAAAGCACTATCAACTTGAATTTTGCAGCCAACAGAAATGAGCTTATTCTGACCTTATAACAACATGGCTCCCATCTTTAAGATGGAGTCAGGCTGGTCCATCACGTCTGCCAGCAAAGCTTCACCACATCCCCGGTTAGTGCCACCAGCTGGGAACGAGGTGTTCAAATATCTGATCTACGGGGGACATTTTTCATTTAAACCGTTACAGACACCCTGACAAAGAGTCACTCAGAGGAGGGAAGGGATTGCTGTGGCTTGCAGTTCTGAGGAGATACGGTCCATCACGACAGGAGAGGCATGGCGGCAGGAGTGTGATGTTGACCTGGTACTCAGGTAGTCGGCTGACCACATCTGATCTGTACACAGGAAGCATAAAGCAACAACAGGAAGTGGAGCCAGGATAGAAAACCTCACACTCTGCTCCACCTCCTAAAGGTCCCATGGTCTTTCAAAACAGTGCTACCAACTGTGACCACGTGTTCAAATACATGACCAAATGGGGGGTATTTTCTCATCCAAGCCACAATGTATGTGTGAAATTCTCAAAGAGTGAACTCTATGATTTTAAAAAGGATTCCAAACGGTGGCTTAGAAAGTCACTCTCTTCATTAATGGATGTGACACAGGATGAACATTAGCAGAGTTCAGAATGACCCAACTGAATAAGAAGGAAACATGGGCGAGATATCTCTTTCATTGCTCTCCCACTCCATCCCTCCCCCAGCTTGACCATCCATTCCCTCATGGTTTCATCCCTCATCCCCTTCCCTCTATTGCCCTCCCCATGCCCCCAGTTTACTCAGGAGATCTCATCTATTTCCCCTTCCCAAGGCAATCCATTAGTCTCTCTTAGGGTCCTCCTTGTTACCTAACTTCTCTGGAGCTAGCTAGTAACACATTCTTATGGCCTTTAAACCCGAATTTCCTTGACAAAGAATTTAAATGAATGGGCAGCCACTAAGGCAGAAGCCGCATGGTACCTAAGCTATTTGTTAACCCTGACACTGAATGGGAAGGAAGTCTTAGATTGAAGATCTTCCCATCAGAAAACTGTGGCAAATCTTACACTTTAAGATTGGGATAATTCAGGATTTCCAGATGTTTAGTAGATGATACCTATGTATCGTCTAAGAAGCCAACAGCACTTCTGAAGCTCTGCAGTGTTCAGCATCACCATGAAGACACACTATTTACCAATCGGCATCTCAGCTTCTCCTTTCTAATTATGTTTGGGGATCTAGTTTATGACTACCAATCATCCATTCTTCTGTTCTGCATCCTAGCCGGTTACTTGTACATACAAGTTTTACATTCATTCATCCATTCACTTCTAGGCCAGTCCTAGTGACCATGCAGAAAGCCACTCAGCTCCTCCTTAGACCAAGGTCACTGTTAGTCACTAATGATGACAAAGATGTACTCTCTGATGCTTTATCTGTCCGAATGTTGAAAAAGGATTCTCAGTTACCCGAAGGATTTCTCTCAAGCTTTTGTTTCCTGGAGTTGAAATATTCACTCCTGTTCCTTGCAACCCTGCTTCAGTTTCAATGGTTTTCCTCATTGCTGCTGCTGTCTCAGTGTTCTGGTCAACACGTGCTTGGGGCTCATTCCAATTTGCTTCCAAGTGCCTCCTCGCCAGTCGGTGCTGAAGTGCTGTGAGGATGTGCGGAGATGGATCACGGAAGAATCATCAGCTGTTGTTGAGATGTGTCGCGCCCCCCTCGTCCAGCAAGGAGGACACGACACCGAGCTCTTCTTCTTGCAATTTATTCAGGCCTTTGATCAATATTCTGGCTTCTAAAAACTCCCCCCGGGCAAAGCCTCTCCCGGCCTTATATAGGCTCTGGGCAGCCAACCCCAGGTCGCCACGTGGGCATTGCCCAATAGGCTCAAGCATGCATAAGCAAGCCACAACCTCCTCTATAATTGTTTACCACGGGGAGCGCTCGCCGTCGGGATGGCGGAAGGCGGTAAACCAGCGCCACCTGTAAGGCGTGGCTGCACGCAGCTCCCTACAGAGATGTACCATGCTAATCTTGAGTGTTGCTCTTCTGACTTCAGTATTATATCTCAGTCATCATTTTTACTATCCCTCAGCTCTCTAACCTTAGTTTCAGGCACTTGCTCATTCTTAGTTCCAATGCAGACTGGTGTTCTTCCAAGGATGTCAGTTCCTTGTTCTCTGGCTGGATTCTCACAACTAGTGTGACTGTGGTTGATGTCTTACAACATCATTAAGTTCTTGGACTTTTTCCTGATGCTGCTGTTTTCCCTTCCACTCACTTGCTAAGGGTAGTGGTCTGCCCAGTGAGAGACTGCTGCGTTGTCATGGTCTCTCAACCTTTCAGTAAGGGCATTAGTGTCAGCAAGTTCCTTCAACTGTGCAGCTCCCTTCTCGGTTGCAGAGAGGAGCTCAGTGGAGCATGGACAGGGAGCCAGGTCTGGGGACTCACTCAGGCGTGTGTTATTTCTCTCACTTGGTTTCAGTACCTCTCGGCTGTCATGACAGCAACAAGGACCTACGAGACTGAGATGCCCAGGGACTGTTCCCATGCCCTTGCTCTGCCTCCAGTGAGTGGATGCACAGCCCTGAAAAGACAGCAGGGGTGGCTGAGAAGCCCACATGCTTTGACCCTGTTCTGGGCTGAGCCAAGCCTCCAGGTTTTGTTTCTCTGTTGTCTCTACCTACCACTTCCCTACATAGATGACATTTTCTCTTTCTCACTCCTTTAGAAATTTATTTATTTATTTATTGTATGTGTGTGTGTTTGTGCACACATGTGCAGGTGTGCACCTTGTGTCCTGGTGGAGGCCAGAGGAAGACAGAATGCCCTCCATCACTCTGCACCTTATCTCTTGAGTCTTCACTGACCTGGAGCTAGGCTAGAGTGCATCAAGTGCTGTGTGGGGAGCGGAGGAAGCCTTGAGTGAAAGTATGGTATTGACATCTGCATGGTCATATCAATCACCTCATTGCCTCAGACCTATGAGAGTGGAAAAGCCTTCCCTGGAGTGTGGATGTTGACAATGTTAGTGTGTGCAGAATGCATCCCCCGATGCTTCCTCCTACCTGATGTTTACAGCCCAAGGCTGCTTCCCTTCAGAGACATCCTACAGAGACTAGCTAACCACTCCTCCTCTTCCCCATGTTGTACAGAATAAAGGGGCTGAGTTTCTGAGTTGAGTAGGTGCCCCCCAGAGTGAGCACACCCACCAGACCCCAGCTTTTCTGTTTCTGTGTCATTTCTCCAGTGTCTGTAGTTTCTTTACGCCTATGTCACCCCAGGTAGGTTTCCAGGACCAAGCCATTTGGCAGCGCAGCCTTACTCTTTTTGAGTCTCTAAGTTCATTAGATCTGTTTGCACAGACAGGTATTAACTGTTAACTATTCACTCCACCATGTGCTCTGTGTATTCTCACCACCACTTTACAAACCACATGCACTGAGTTGTTGAAAGTCAACGTGTGAATATCTTTTTTTTTTTTCTCAAGACAGAGTTTCTCTGTGTCATCCTATCTGTCCTGGAACTCACTCTGTGACCAGGCTGGCCTCGGACACACAGAGATCTGCCTGCCTCTGCCTCCCAGGTGCTGGAATTAAAGTTGTGAGCCACCGCTGCCTGGCTGTGAAAGTCGGATATGATAAAAACGCTGGCAGAGTCACTGAAAACGTTAGCTTTCTACTTCATTATTGTTTCTGTGTCCGTCTGTGTTAAAACCTAATGCAAGCGCTTACTTGCATGGAACTGTTTTATGACTTCGATCTTCTCTGCTTAGCTGTCTCTTTCTCCAAAACCTGAAGTCCTCTGCAGAAGTGATTCCTGACCTTCCGAGCCACCGCGCACTCCCAGAGGCCACGGTAATGGACACTGCCCCTGCTCTGACCCACAGTACATGGTCCCGTGGTTGAACACTGTTTTGAACAGCAATTGTCCATTGTCAATATAGAATTAAATGAATTACACAATTATTTACTAACAACTACCGTCTGATGGCTATAGACAGGGCTTCACAGTGAACACAAGACAATACCTAGCTCTACGAATGTGCGATCCCTTCTCCTACCAGGATTCTTCAGACTCTTTCAAGTTTAGACCTGACTGGCATCTGAGCTCAATGGATCCCATCTGTGATCTTTAGGCATTAGGCTTGACTTCCTACTTGGTATTGAGAGATCTTTGAAGTATATTTCATTTTGTTTGTTTAGTTTTTTGCTTGAGACAGCTTCTCAGTATGAGGTCTAGGCTGACCTTGAACTTACTACTTACCCCAGACTGGCCTAGAATTTGTGATCCTCCTGCGTTACCTTTCCAAGAGTTAGGATTGTTAAGTCTGTGTGCCAACACACATACCTGACTTTTTATTATTGTTTTGCTTTATTTCGTGTAGTGCTGGAGATCAAACACAGGCAAGGACTCTGTAACTGACCTACATCACCAGCCTGTTGATGGGTTTCCTAACAAAAATGATGCCTAGCAAAATTGTAACCCAGATAATAGTTTGAACCCTACATCTCTCAGGGATACAAACTATCAGTTGAATAGTCAGTCACACACACTTCCACACTTGGAGGTAGTATGGTAAGATACTGTTTGTCATCTCCCAAAAGGAACAAAGCTTGGCATGATGTCCCATGCCTGCAGTCCAGAACTCTGGAGACTGAGGCAGAAGTTGCCATGAGTTCAAGGCTGGCAATAAGTTTAAGGTGGCCCGTAAGTATGAGCCTCCTTATCAAAAAACAAAAACAACAAAACAAAAACAGAGGAAGGAAAGGAAGAGAAAAGAGACAACTCGGTTCAGTTGATTAATCTCTTGTATTTGTCATTTTCAAATGACACTGCAGTCCCTGGGGATGCAGCTCAACTGGCAAAGTGTTTGCCCAGTGCACATGAAGTCCTGCGTCTCCTCAGCACTGACCAAGCTGGGTGTGGTGGGGACACCAGGAGTCACAGCAATGGGAGGGGAGGAAGGGGGATCAGAAGTTCAAAGTCCTGGTCAGACACATGCTAGGTTTGAGGCCAGTATAGGTTAAACAAGACTCTGTCTCAAAACAGAAGCAAAAATAAAAAGCAAGACGTTGAAGCCAGGTGTTATGATTCATGCCTTTAATCCCAGCACTTGGGAAATAGATGGAGGATCCCCATAGTCTGCTTTTAACCTTGTCTCAGAAAAGAGAATATTTAAAAAAAAAACTGTGTGTGCATGCATAACAACCTTTCTCCCTCCCAGTATGTGGTATTACATACAAAGTTACTAATAACCAAGGATGGAGGCAATGCTTAATGCTTTTTGCAGGACCATTCTTGTTCTAGACTCTACAATTTTGGTCACCCACACAGCACTCACCCATAGAGAGGATGTATATCCCATGCATGTACTGTCTAGGAACACACTCTTGCAGATGTGTGAGATTTATTCTTGCCTATCTAGAGCACTCCTTCCTTCAATCAGCACTGAGTGTAGGCTGTGTTTAGAAGATGTTGGGTTTTGATTGATTGTATTATCAATTTGATTGATAATATTGATTATATTGTCAATTATATATTGTACCCAATCTTGATTTAAGACGCAGGTTTGATTTAATAAAGGATTTCTCTTTCAAAGGACACCACAGGTGAAAGCAATCATGAGGATCCAGTGGCCGTTCACTCTACGGTGGCCGGTAAGAACTTGAAAGCAACATGGGATTGTGTGTATTTGTACGCAGGGATTTGAAAGGAGAGTGTATTTATAATTGTCCAAGGAGCTCCTAGAGAGGAGAGCACTGACATGGAGGGAACTGTGGGTGAGAGAGTGTCAGCATTGCTGCGACATCTTGAGAGAGAATGCAGGACTAGTGACAGCGGTCCTTGTGCCAGATCCAAGCCAGCCTCTTAAAGGCTTCCTGCAGCGAGCTGGTTTCCTGGGGTCTTAAGTGGGAGATTGGGATGCCAGGATGTCTAATCCCTGTCAAATGAGGAGCCTTAGACTTTTCCCCACACATTCTGATGCTATGGATCTGAGAGGATCTTGGGGTGGGAGGTGGGTGTCTGGGAAGTGGAGACTCCTGATCCACCCTTACAGACAAGCAAAGTAATCACACTGGGATTGAGAAATGTGAAGGTGAACCTCCCTCTCCCCCCTCCTCTCCACAGACCTGGCTCAGAGTGCAGTCCAGTGGTTTCAAGAGGCAAAGAGTCTGAGTGAACAGCTGAGAAGAGCCTACACCAAGGCCACTTTCCGCCACATGAATCTGCCAGAGGTG
>CABHPH010001265.1:8713-40343 GCA_902168325.1 Peromyscus nudipes | reverse complement strand
ATATAAGGCGGGAGGAGACGGGAGTTCAGTCCTTCAGGCTGAGGAGTTGGTGAGGTGAGAGGTGGCTGTGGCTTGTTCCTTTATCTCTCTGATCCTTCAACATTTACTCTAATATCTAGCTCTGGGTTTTTATTAAGACCAATTATGATTCATGCTACAGGCAATGGCTGTTCTTCCAGAGGATCTGAGTTCACGTTCCAGCACCCACATGACAGTTCACAATTGCCTATAACTCCACCTCCAGGTGATCCAAACCCTCACACAGACATACATGCAGGCAAAACACCAATGCACATAAAAAATAAAAATAATCATTTTTTATTCCTATCTTCTTTGTTGTATTTACATATCTATATCTGTATAAAAAGAATGATTATAAATGTTTGTTTTAAAAGGATAAAAAATTTCTATCTTCCTCAAATGGAAGTATTGCTTAAGGTGGCCAAAGCCAGTGACTTAGGTTTAATGTTGAAAGTTTTAGAAACAATAGCCATGTACTAAGGAAATCAGAGGTGGTAGATTCCACTTCTCGAAGCTAATAATATAAATGATCTTCTCAGGAGTACCATCATGTAATGGCTACTCCCAAAGATAAAAGGAGGAATCAGGCAATAATGTAATCTTGTTTATCTATTACAAAATCCTACCCAGAACTACCAAAATCTGAAGATGTAGGAATATAGTTCACTTGATAGTGTGCTTCCCTAGCTTGCACAAAGCCCTAGGTCTGATTCCCTAACGCCACAAAAACCGGGCTTGGCTTAGTGGCACACACCTAAAAAGATGGGGGCTGTCGAATCAGAAGTTCAGGCCCTATTGGAAGCATAGTTTTAGGCCAGCCTAAGCTACATGAGACACTGTTTCGATGTCACCTGAAAAGAATAGAAAGAGCCGGGAGGTGGTGGTGCACGCCTTTAGTCCCAGCACTTGGGAGGCAGAGCCAGGCGGATCTCTGTGAGTTCGAGACCAGCCTGGGCTACCAAGCGAGATCCAGGAAAGGCGCAAAGCTACACAGAGAAATCCTGTCTCGAAAAACCAAAAAAAAAAAAGAATAGAAAGAAACTAGAGTTATTCTTTCTTTCTGCTTTGTTGAATATAAGCGGAAAATAAGGCAGGAGCTGGGGATGTGGCTTCATTGTGGTGTGCTTCACTAACTGAGAAAAAAGACACAATGAAGTATTGCACTGACTGACTTCATTTGGCCCCAAATAAAGGGATTTCTCTGGTAAACTGAAGTCATTCAGTAAGCAATAGATTGCATATTTTGGGAGGTAGATGGACACAGTTGACTTGATATTGGGTATTTTCTAAGAGGACCTAGGAATCTGAGAATCATGCTTTTCTGAACCCTGTCCTCACACACCTGGAAGCCACATAGACAGTTGGAGGAGAGCACAGAGGTACATCTGCTCTTTGCTTCTGCCTACTTTTTCCCGTGTCCCTGTGGGAAGTCTGAGTATGTCCATTTTACCCACTGACTATCAGCCACAGCCCAGATGTTTTCCACCTGCAAACTGCTGTCCAGAAGTCAGGCTCACCTGTGTTCTCTTTCTGCTCAGCCCTTTTCACCTTCTCCCCTGTAACTGAGAACACTGAGCACAGCTCTGTTCCATCGTTCCTGGGGTGTTTTCATTTTAGCCACTGAAGTCATTCACATCTTCCTGCTCTTCCTGACACCACAGCTGCAATAAACGCACCCTTCCCTACCCCACAGGTTGGGTCAGGTGTTTATAATAATAAACTGCATTATTCTTCTATTCCTCATGTCTGACACACTTTAGAAAAATGGTTCCCAACCCTGTGACACTCCAGGATGTACCTAATTAGAGTTGTGAAATGGCTTTTAATCAGAAATTTTAAATTCCTTTTAAGTGGCATAGGGCACTTTGGGGAGGAAGAGGGATGACATGGTCCAACTAAAGGGGTTAAACTCCTGAAAGTAAGTGTTCAGTGCTTAGCAGTGTAATATCACAGTCACCAAGAGGCTCCTCAGGCCTTACTTCAGAATTCCATAACACCTGCACAGACCTCCCCCCACCTCGCATCTTCTGCAGGTGAGTGTTCACTCTGCACCTGTGAACACCTACTCAATCTGGTCTCACCCCACATTGCCACAGATCGGCTGCATAATTATGTGGGGCAGTAGAGCACTTAATTGGGAGTCATTGAGTCATGGATCCTTTGAATCCTCCTGCTACCATGCAGCTCTTGACCTGGGGCAAGGCTCTTAATTTATCTGGGCCCCAGTTGCCTCCTCAACATACTAAGGTTGCTAGATGTAAATGATCACTAAGGTGGAGTGCATCACTAAAATGTTCTTTCCTATGACAGTGGCGTTTGATCCTGGAGAAAGCACTAGATTTTTTTTTTTCCCTTAGAATGATTGAATTGGCAAAGACTCTGCATTGGTAGCTGTATGACCTCCTTCACCTACCTAATGTTCCATTTTATTCATCTATGAAATGAACATTCTACCACAGCTGCTCTACAGAACAAGAGCCAAATAACTTAAGAAAGACACTCGGGGCCAGTGTTTCTCAATGGCAGGTTTCGTGATCAGATTGGGGAATCCTGCATGAAACCAGTTGATATTTGCTTCTTTCTGGGACTTCTCAGACTTTAAAATCCTACTGTGAAAAGAAGAATGATTTGGCATATGAAAGAGGATAATGCAGACGAGGTGAATGTGATGCAAGTTGTTACATGCGTGCATGGTGCATGAAGAGGTCACAGTGAAACCCATTGCTTTGCGTAATGACTACATGCTAATAAAAACAACAAAACCCTGTTGTGTGTCGTGAATTTCCAAGAGGAAACTGCAACTGAAGCTTTCCCCCCCACCACCACCAGTTATGTGACCCTGGAATCTCCTTCCCTGAGGCTCTTCAGGGGTAGAGACTCTGAAATGCTGTTTGGAATATAGCAGGAAATACCAAAGGAGCCAACATCACCTTTTCCATGAAAACAACTGGAGTTCAGTCGCCTGTGAGTGATTTTTCTTTTCCTCATTTATTTTCACAATCAGCTTATGCCTCCACAAAAAAAAAAAAAAAAAACAAGTGATATTTTCATTGGTGTTGCATTTAGTGTATGGATAAGTTTTCATGAACTGATATCTTGTTAGTATTGTGTCTAACTTTCCTTTGCAAACTATCTAGGTAAATAATCTTACTACATGATAGTGTAGAAATCACACATTTATTTTCTTAGACTTCTAGGTGTTTCATTTTTTCAGTCATCATTTTTATAACTGATAATTGCTTCTCCAAATTGTGTGTCCTGTTTCTGCTTAGCAGTGGGTGGGTGACACGAATGATTCCAGATGTTAAGCAGACACTCTACCACTGAGCCAAACCCAGCTCCCCAAAGTTGACTTGTGTTTCTAGTAAATTTTCTTCTGGCTAGTGATCTTGTTGAGTCAGCTACTAACTCAAATTCATTACCTGTAGATGACTTTAGATTTTTCTATGACTAGTCCATCTCATCTCTGAATAATGGCATTCCTTTTTTTAATCATATTTGGTCTCTGATATGGGAGGGGTGCTTTGGGAGACGTTGTTTGGGTTTGGGCTGTTCTGTGAGATACTTACTTTATGGATCTAAGTGTTGGTCTACATATATGTCTGTGCACCATGTGTGTGCCTGGTGCCCTGAGCATCTGATTCTTGGTACTAGAGTTACAGTCCATTGTGAGCCAGCCTGGGGTGCTGGGAACCAAACCTGGGTCCTTCACAAGCACAGCAAGTGATCTTAACCCTGAGCCATCCCTCCCGCCCTGTTCTCTTTATGTGAAAGTCTCACTGTGTATGCACTTGCTGCTAGTCTTGCACTTGTGATCCTCCTGCCTCCACCTCCTAGGTGCTGAAGTTACCATCCCACTCTGGATTACACCCATTCTCAGTCTTCATCCTCACCATGCTTGTTCCCTTCAAAGAGAAATGATTGTTTGTAGACTTATGGGGAAGCTTTCAATATTTCGCCACAAAATGTTTGGACTTGGCTTAAGTTGTATTGTTTTGTTTTGTTTTGTTTTGTTTCCCTGATACAAGATCTGACTATATAGCCCATACTAGCCTTGTCATTAATTTTTTTCCTTTATTTTTTATTATTTGTGGGTGTGTGGGTGCACATGAGCATGTGCACAAGATGTATATGTGCATGGATATGTGTATATGATGTGTATGTGCATTCGTGGGGGGGAGTATGGGTAGGTGTGTGTGTGTGTGTGTGTGTGTGTGTGTGTAGGGGTTGGTGCACATATGCCATGACACCTACTTGGAGGCCAGAAAACAATTTTTTTGTTTGTTTGTTTTGTTTATGCCGGGCATTGAGGGCACACGCCTTTAATCCCAGCACTCCAGAGGCAGAGGCAGGTGGATCTCTGTGAGTTCAAGACCAGGGCTACAAAGTGAGTTCCAGGAAAGGTGCAAAGCTACACAGAGAAACCCTGTCTGGGGAAAAAAAAAAATTTTTTTTTGTTTGTTTCATTTTTGAGACAAGGCTTCTCTGTGTAGCCCTGGCTGTTCTGGATCTCATTCTGTAGACCAGACTGGCCTCAAACTCAGAAATCCGTCTGCCTCTGGATTAAACACTGACACCACAATACCCAACCAGCAGTGTTGGAGAATGGAAATGAAGTGAAGTCTAAAAGCAAGCAAGCAGAAGGAATATTTGTGTAGATGGTTAACCAAGTTTACCTTTCACATTAAAATACTTGAATTTGCTGGGCGGTGGTGGCGCACACCTTTAATCCCAGCACTCAGGAGGCAGAGGCAGGCGGATCTCTGTGAGTTTGAGGCCAGCCTGGGCTACCAAGTGAGTTCCAGGAAAGGCGCAAAGCTACACAGAGAAACCCTGTCTCGAAAAACCAAAAAAAAAAAACACTTGAATTTGCCAGGCATGGTGATGTATGCTTTTTTTTTTTTTTTTAGATTTATTTATTTATTATGTATACAGTATTCTGTCTGCATATATGCCTGCAGGCCAGAAGAGGGTGCCAAGATCTCATTACAGATGGTTGTGAGCCACCATGTGGGTGCTGGGAATTGAACTCAGGACCTCTGGAAGAACAACCAGTGCTCTTAACCGCTGAGCCATCTCTCCAGCCCATGATGCATGCTTTTAATATCAGCATTCAAGAGGCAGGCAGATCTCTATGAATTAAAGGCCAGCCGGGTCTACATAGTGAATTCTAGGATAACCAGAGCTACATAGTAAGGACCTGTTTCAAATAAAATAATAATAATAATAATAATAATAATAATAATAATACTTCCAAAAATAAAAAAAAATAATACTTCCATTTACAGCTATTTTATAGATTACTGCTGTGGTCTTCTGACTTGGTAGAATAGTGTCATCCTTGTAAGCAAGAGATCAGATGGGTAGCTTAAGGTAAAAAAAAGTTATTCTTCTTGCCGGGCGGTGGTGGTACACGCCTTTAATCCCAGCACTTGGGAGGCAGAGCCAGGCGGATCTCTGTGAGTTCGAGACCAGCCTGGTCTACAGAGCGAGATCCAGGGCAGGTACCAAAACTACACAGAGAAACTCTGTCTCAAAAAAAAAAAAATATTATTATTAATGGGGCTGCTGCTCGCTTAGCCAACATGTTTAGGATAACCTAATCCTCTCCTGGTTGCCTATAAAAGGAGCCTGTGAGCTTCTCTGGGGGTTGCAGCCATTTTGTTGGCTGGCTGGCTGACCCCAGCATGATGGAATAAACAACATTCTTGCTGATTGCATTAAAAAAAAAAAAAGCCTATGTTACTACTTTTGATATTTAGGGAAAAAAGTACTGGAGAGGTGGCTCAGTGGTTAAGAGCACTAACTGCTCTATTGAAGGACCCGAGTTTGAATCTAGCACCCACATGGCTTAAAGATTTAGGGATGTGTTAGCTCTAGTTTGAAACAGATTCAGACAACTAAAATTTTTTTTTTGAGAGATGGTTTTACCATAGCCCACACCAGTCTTAAACTTACTTATTATGTGGCCAAGGCTAGCCTTCGACTTCTGATCCTCCTGCCTCTGCCTCCTGAATGCTGAGACTGTCATCATGCATCACCCTCTCAAAATTTGGTTTTAGGGGTTTCTGAGCAAAAGGAAATGAAGAAATTAGGGGTGAGATGGCTTATTATTGTTCTATTTCAGTAAAAAGCAGTGACCAATGGTGGGGGTGAGTGGGAGCAGAGAAGAGAGGAAGCAAGAAGGGGGGTGGTGGAAGGAGTGTTGAGAGTCAACCAGGACCAGTACCAATAGCATTGTAGTTAAACATTCGTTCTCGAGTTGTTAACTAGTAGGCAAAGTCTCTACCTTCTGCATCAATTTCTTAGGGGCTAGAATGGGTAAGGTGCTTGCTGTACAAGTGTGAGGGCCTGAGTTTGGATCCCTAGCACCCACTTAAAAGCAGGACTCAAAGGTACACATCTGTAACCCCAGAAGTAGGATGAAAATAGACAGCCTAGCTGAATCAGTAAACCACAGGTTAAATGAGAGACCCTGTCTCAGAAAATAAGGTGAGGCCAGTCGAACTTGCCTTTAATAAGCAGTGTAATAAGGAGGCAGAAGTAGGCAGATCTTTGTGAGTTCCAGGCCAGGCTGGTCTACAGAAGGAATTCCAGGCCAGACAGTACTACATAGTGAGACCCTGTTTTTTTTTTTAAAAAAAAAAAAAAAGTGGAGAGTTTGTGCAAGCAGCACACACATTTGGAAAGACAAAGTAGACTGTGGTTGGAAAGTAGCACAAAATGATAAATACAGCCCTTGCCTGGAATACTCAAGGTCCTGGGGCTAATGCTCTTGACCAAAAAAAAAAAAAAAAAAAAAAAAATCATTGCTTCATAGGCACTGAGAAAGAAATGGGCTTGTAAATGTAAAGAGCCTAGAACTAGCTTAGGAAGAGTTCAGTTGGTAGAGTGCCTATCCAGCATGCAGGAAGCCCCAGATTTAACTGCCAACACTACATAAAAGCAGGTGTGGTGCTGCATGCCTGTAGTCCCAGCACTGAGGAGCAGAGGCAGGAGGAGCAGCTGTTCAAGGCTAGACTGGGGACACAGGCCCATCTGAAAAACACGATAATTGCCGGGCGGTGGTGGTGCAGGCCTTTAATCCCGTCGCAGGAGGCAGAGCCAGGTGGATCTCTGTGAATTCAAGGCCAGCAGCCTGGTCTAAAGAGCAAGATCCAGGACAGGAACCAAAACTACACAGAGAAACCCTGTCTCAAAAAACCAAAAAAAAAAAAAGCTATGCATGCATTCATTGAGCTTCTACATTTCTGAAGTTATCCACTTACTAAAATGCATTTGTAACCCAAATCAACACGGGGCTTTCACAGTCATTTGATAAGGGATCCTATACAGAGTGTTTTCCCACTGAAGGCCAACAAGAAGGCCTGCTGCTGCTTGCTTCAGCTCTCAGGTGCTAAATCAACACCCCCGTCATGCTCTGTGCAGTGCCACATTTGGGGCTTCATGGTTGTTGTTGTTTTGCTATTTAACAAGACCCCCCCAAATGAGTCCTGAATTCTAGCCAGTTTCCCAAACACGAGGAGACTGTGGTGTGCCCTAGGGATAATACGTATGTACATAAAAGCTTCTTTGGGGTGTGAGTTGTAGCTGCAGACTGTGTGTTAGGTTTTGTTTGAATTTTTCCATTTGGAAGTGATTGATTGTGAAACATAGTTCTGTGGCTCTAGGCTGGCCTAGAATTCCATCAGGTAGGATGACCTTGAACTCTCCTACTTCCACTTCTTACATACTGGGTTTACTCTTGCCACCAGGACCTGCATAAACCGACCTTGAGTCAACACTATATATCCAGTGTGGTACCTAAATAGAAACAAACAGAAAACAAGCCTGTAGGTTGGTAGAACTGTGGCCAGAGGCTTGTTGGAACCTAGTCTGCACTTGGCTGGGACAGAGGTTGGGGATTTGCTAATGTGGTACCTGCAGTGCCGTAGTAGAGAGTAACTGCCATGAGCAATGAGAACATGCTGACCAAGCACATGCCTTATTTCTGAGTTCACTGGTGCCGTTCTAGTCCTCTCAGGGAGAACTGATCTCCTGTATTCTACGAAGTCTCTGTTCCAACTAACGTTTTTTTGTTCTGTCCAGAATCATTTATTTCACTCACTGCCCCTCCCTATTCCTGTCTACCTGCATACCATTACATAGAAATCGCAAGGATGGGCCTATGACCCAAGGCCTCCATGAAATGCATTGTTAATTCAGACTAAACCAATATAGTCAACCTTTCAACTTCAATTGCTGTTTGTGTGTGGTGATAGGGATTAAACACTACTTTCAACCCCACACACACCCGAAAGACTTCACATTTGCTAGGCAAGTACTTTGCTGTCTTGCCAGCACCCCCAATATCATTGTCTGTGGTGTACCTCAAGGCTTAGGCTCTCCAGTGCTTAAGGAGATAAGTGCAGTCAGAGATAAGGAGGCAGGCCTGCAATGGAGAAAAACAAACCAGGACTGATATCAGATGCTATCCTTGGTACCTCTGCGTCCTGCAGTGCCTGGGGCTGGCCATAGCACTCACCCATACACATTAGAGCTCAGTGACTAAGAGCCTACTGTTTTTCCAGAGGACCTGAGTTCAGTTCCTGGTACTCATGTCAGACAACTTACAACTCCACGTAACTCTACTTCCAGGGGATAAAATGGCTCTGGCTTCCACAGACACTGTGCACAGACATACACATATCAATAATTAAAAATAATAAAAAATAGCCAGGCAGTGGTGAGGCATGCCTTTAATCCCAGCACTCAGGAGGCAGAGGCAAGCAGATCTCTTTGAGTTCGAGACCAGCCTGGTCTACAAAGTGAGTTCCAGGACAGCCAGAGCTGTTACACAGAGAAATCCGGTCTTCAAAAACAACAAAAATTGGTGATTCTCGCCGGGCGGTGGTGGCGCACGTCTTTAATCTCAGCACTTGGGAGGCAGAGCCAGGCGGATCTCTGTGAGTTCGAGGCCAGCCTGGGCTACCAAGTGAGTTCCAGGAAAGGCGCAAAGCTACACAGAGAAACCCTGTCTCGGAAAAAAAAAAAAAAATTGGTGATTCTCAGAGAAATCTGTACCCATGTTCTTTATCTTTTTCTCTGAGGGCTGGAAAGATAGTTGAGGGTGTAAGAGCACCTGCTGCTCTTGCAGTTTGGTTCCTACTACCCACATTAGGTGACTAACAGTTGCTTTTGACTCCAGATCCAGCAGTGTTGGAAGCCTCTGGCCTCCTTGAATACCTGCAGTTACATGTAGATACCCATACATAGACACACACATAATTTTTTTGGATTAAAAAAAATTATTTTGTTGGGTCTATGAGGATGCTGGACTAAAGTCTATCAAATTGTGGAAACAGGCAAATTGTATACTATGTGAATTATTTGTCAATATTTTATAAAACATAAAAAAAAATTTAAATGATTTTGAAACAGACTCACTATTATAGTCTTGTGTGGCCTGTAATTCTCTCTTATAGGCCAGGCTGTCCTCAAACTCAAAGAGATCTGCCCGCCTCTACCTCCAGAGTATTTGGATTAAAGACATGTACCACCATGCCTGGTCAGGTTTTTGTTTGTTTGTTGTTTGTTTGTTTTGAGACAGGGTTTCTCTGTGTAGTTTTGGTGCCTGTCCTGGATCTCGCTCTGTAGACCAGGCTGGCCTCGAACTCACAGAGATCCGCCTGGCTCTGCCTCCTCTGAGTGCTGGGATTAAAGGTGTGCACCACCACCGCCCAGCCTGGTCAGTTTTTAAAATCTGTGTCTCTTTTTCTGAGTGCCTCTTTGCTTCTCTTTACCCTCTTTTTAAAACTTTACATTAAAATGTCTTTGGGGCTGAATTAATGGCTCAGTGGTTAAGAGCCATACTATTTAAGAGGGCTCAAGTCAATTCTTAGCACCCGCATTGGCTTACAACTACCTGTTAAATCCAGTCCCAGGGGATCTGACCCCTCTGGCCTCCAAAGGCACCTGTACACATGTGACATACACGGCTACACATGTACACATAATTAAAAAGCTGTAGAGAATAAAATGTAAGAGTCTGATGGTCCAGTTCAGGTGGCATCTGGTCCTCCGGTAGCTCTTAGCACAGAGTACAGTGTGAATTCAGTGAGCAGTTGTTGACTTAATAAATGTAAGTCTTATTTGTTAAAATTAGTTTTGTTTGTTTGTTTTCTTCTCTGTACCTTATTTCCCCAAGTACTCAGGATTGAGCCCAGAGTCTCCGCACACTAGGCAAATACTCCACCACTGAGCTGTTTCCCCAGCTCTTACTGTATCATTTCTACTGCATTTATTTATTCATTTTGTGTGGGTGGGTGGGTGAGTATATGTGTGGAGGTCAGAAGACAATTCTGTTTGTTTGTTTGTTTGTTTGTTTGTTTGTTTGTTTGTTTGTTTGTTTTGAGACAGGATTTCTCCGTGTAGTTTTGGAGCCTGTCCTGGAACTCCATCTGTAGACCAGGCTGTTCTCGAACTCACAGAGATCCACCTGCCTCTGCCTCTCGAATGCTGGGATTAAAGGTGTTCGCCACCACTACCCAGCCCAGAAGACAATTCTTAAGAATTGGTTCTCTCCTTCCACCATGTGGGTCCTGGGGATCAAACTTGGGTCATCAGGCTTGGCAGCATCCTGTACCTACATTCCATTGGCCCTGCTGTAACATTGTTAAAGAAACAACACAAAACAAATGGGTCCAAAAGCATTTAATGCAGGATGGAGCAGTAGGCTCTGGACACTCAAGTGGAGCTGCTCCATAATTTCCAGAGACAGAGCAGGGCTTGGGAATAATTTTAGGAAGCTGGCATCCGTTTCAGCCATTACTGAATTGTGACACTAGGGGTGACACTTCTGGTGATGCTCCATGGGGTGCAGGGAAGGAGCAGGAAGTAGTATGAGGGGATGCTGAGGAAGGGTGGTCAGTGGTCACGGCTTACCACTCTAGGGTATGGGCCTTGGGAGGAACAAATAAAGATCCCATTCACACTGGCATCTTTAGAAGATGCTTTGGACTACTGTGTAAGATGGACTGGCTCACTGCCATGAGGAGTCAGTCTTCTGAGGTTTGGACCCTTTTCTCCAGGGATCATGGAGATGAATGGCAAGCAACATGAAAGGAATGAAACTGGTAGAATTTGGTCATGAACTTGGTATTGTAGGATGACAGTGCCGCCAGAATAAGGAATGTAGGAAGGGGAAGGGGGAGTTTCGCATGGTTGAAAATCAGATCCCTGTGGACTACACTGGCGGTTGTACACTTTAAGCAGCTGGATGGTTTACAAGGACTCTAAAAATGAAGAATGAAAATCTCCACTGTGCAGTGGTGCACACCTTTAATCACAGCACTTAGGAGGCAGAGGCAAGTGGATCTCTGAATCCAAGCCAGCCTGGTCTACAGAATGAATTCTAGGGAGTTGGGGATTTAGCTCAGTGGTAGAGCACTTGCCTAGCAAGCGTAAGACCCTGGGTTCGGTTCTCAGCTCTGGGGGGGATATAAACAAAAACAAAAACAAAAAACAGAATGAGTTCTAGAACAGGGATATACCAAGAAACCTTGTCTTGGAAAAACAAAACCAGGCTTGAGAGACTGCTCAGCAGTTAAGAGCACTGGCTGTTCTTCCAGAGGACCTGGCTTCAATTCCCAGGGCCCATTAAGGCAGCTCACAATTGTGTGTAATTCCAGTTCCAGAGGATCCAACACCCTCACACAGGCAAAACACCAATGCACATAAAAGTAAATAAATCAATCTTTTTTTGTTTGTTTTTTGTTTTTTTGTTGATTTTTGTTTGTTTTTTGGGAGAGTTTTTTTTTTGTTTTTGTTTTTTTCAAGACAGGGTTTCTCTGTGTAGCTTTGCGCCTTTCCTGGAACTCGCTTTGGAGACCAGGCTGGCCTCGAACTCACAGAGATCGCCTGCCTCTGCCTCCCAAGTGCTGGGATTAAAGGCGTATGCCACCACTGCCCAGCAAATCAACCGTTTTGTTTTTTTTTAAAAAAAGAAAAGAAAATTATCAAACCACCAAAAGAATGAAAAGCTAGATTTTAGCTCAGCAGTGGGAAAGCCTCATGGATGACGTTACCAGGGGATAGAAAACAGTTTAGGATAGAACTTTCCCGCTGAAGATCAAGGCAAGAATAGGAGGGAGCTCAGGAGTAAGGTGCTTGCCTGGCATGTGTGAGACAAATATGAAAAAGTCAAGGCAGAGAGAGAGTTGTGATCCACATTGGGATATCCTTGTTGGGCTGGGGAGATGCCTCACTGATACTGGTGTCATACCCTATACAGGTTACTTAAGGATAGGTTAGAGTTAAATAAATAGTCCTTGTAATAAATGATAAAATGTATCTGTAGCAAGAACTGTCTGATAAAACAGTCTTGGTTAAAACATGGAAAATAAAGATTTCTTTTCTAAGAAGTCTGCAGGAATGTGACTAGATACATTCTGGTACATTCTGATATATTCTTCTTGTGGCAGAAATCATTCATTGTCCCCAGTAACCAATTTTTTCCTTTTTAATAGTGAAAGGCCTACCTAATTTATAGCTGAACAAACAGACCTCACAAAGAAAAAGAAAAGGAAACATTTCTAAACCACCCCACCAGCACCACCCTGTAGCTACATATAGCCACATAGCCAAGTTTTGGCCTTGGGATAAAGAGGAGCCCCAGGGATGCCTGATTTTCACCCTATATCCCTAGAGTTAACAGGTATGAATGGCCATACTTGGAATGTTTTGTGGGTACTGGGACCCAATCTCTGGTCTTCATAGTTGCATTGTGGAATATTAGTTTAAGGTGTGTTACATTCATTTATGCTGTGGAATATTTGTTTAATGATGCAAAGATGTGTTACATTCTTTTATGTTGCATTTGTTTTTTGTTTGGTTGGTTGGTTGGTTTGGTTTTGGTTTTTGGAGACAGGGTTTCTCTGTGTAGTTTTGGTGCCTGTCCTGGATCATGCTCTGTAGACCAGGCTGGCCTCAAACTCACAGAGATCCGCCTGGCTCTGCCTCCTGAGTGCTGGGATTAAAGGTGTGCACCATCGCCGCCTGGCTTTATGTTGCATTTGTTTAACTCTGTAAAGGTGTGTTACTTTGCCTGTCTAAAACACCTGATGGTCTAATTATGAGCTGAATAGCCAATAGCAAGGCAGGAGAAAGGATAGACAGGGCTGGCAGGCAGAGCAAATAGGAGGAGAAATCTAGAGGGAAGAGCAAGGAGCAAGGACAGGAGAGGAGGACGCTAGAGGCCAGCCACCTAGCTGTACAACCAGCCACAGAGTAAGAAGGAAAGCAAGATAAATAGGATAAAGAGAGGTAAAAAGCCCAGAGGCAAATTGTCGTTAAAGAGAAAGGGGATAGTTTAAGTTAGAAAAGCTGACTAGAAACAAGCCAAGCTAGGGCCAGGCATTCATAAGTAAGAATAAGTCTCTGTGTATTTATTTGGAAGCTGGGCAGCAGGCCCCAAAAGAGTAGGAAGAGAAAACCAACTACATCTAACTGTTTTGAAAAGAAAATATCTTACTGTATTGTTTACTTATGTGTCTGTATCGGGGCTGGGTTGTGCCATAGCATATGGAGATCAGAGGACAACTTAGGGAAGTCAGTTCACTCCTACCTTGTTAATCCTGAGCCTTGAATTTGGGGCATCAGGCTGTTAGCAGACTCCTTTACCTGCTGAGCCATCTCAGTGGGCCTCAGCAAGCACTCTTCTTGGGTTTTTTTAAAGATTGTATTTATTATGTGTATAGTGTTCTACCTGCACATATGCCTGCAGGCTAGAAGAGGACACCAGATCTCATTACAGATGGTTGTGAGCCACCATGTAGGTGCTGGGAATTGAACTCAGGACCTCTGGAAGAACAGCCTGTGCTCTTAACCACTGAGCCATCTCTCCAGTCCTAGGGCCCTACCTTATCCCTTTTTGGTGAGTGTATATTTTTGTTACAGTGGTTTGTTCGTATTTTTGGAGGTAGGGTTTCTCTGTGTAGCCCTGGTTGTCCTGGAATGCCTTTAATCCCAGCATCCAGGATATAGAGGTAGGCAGATCTCTATGAGTTAGAGGCAGCCTGATCTACATAGTGAGTTCCAGATCAGCTAAGGCTACATAGTGAGACCCTGTATCCAAAAAAAAAAAAAGTTTATGAAGAGATTCATTTGTAGAAATTTGTAAAATTAACTGCAATTAAATGAAAATCAAATTTTAAGATTTTAAATAAAATAAATAAAGCTACTTATTGGCCTATTTATCTCAGTATTTATCAAATTTAAAATTGTATGACAATATGGATTTGATCCCCAGCACAGTTAAATATTTTAAGTGTTATTGTACAACCAGTGATCCCTACTTTTTTATTGGAGGGACCCCCTGCCAGTTTGATTAGAAGCCTAGCAAGAACATTTTCAGCCCTCTTGTGGAATTTAATCATTCTTCTTCCTCACCACGTAAGTTGAGGCCAACAGAGTCCCTTCTTCCTTCTTGTCACACTGGTTTTCCCACCACCGTCCTGCGTTAGCATTTCCCAAAAGCAGAAAAGCAGCAGGGCAAGGATGCTCTGGCCCTTTAATGTGCTGAGTTATGGTCTGGATCTCTAAATGTATTTAATAGGATTAAAATACTACATTCACTTAAAATAGTCTCTTAGTCATTCCCACGAAAATGTTCTTTTGCAGCAATGTCATCAATGTCTTGTTCTTTTTGTGTCTTCTAAAACAAGAGCCTTTAAACTCAGTCTCCTTCTTCAGCTTCCCATCCAGGCCTCTGTCACCATACCTGGCCTTTCTGGACTCTTAATATTGTTCAAGCTGGGCGGTGGTGGTCCACTCCTTTAATCCCAGTACTCAGGAGGCAGAGCCAGGCGGATCTCTGTGAGTTCGAAGGCAGCCTGGTCTACAGAGTGAGTTCCAGGACAGCCAGGGCTGTTACACAGAGAAACTCTGTGAGACAGGGTTTCTTTGTGTAGCTTTGCGCCTTTCCTGGGACTCGCTTTGTAGACCAGGTAGGTGTCAGATGATGCACAGAAGTGAGGAAAGGGCCAGAGGTGTATGCTTGCCTCATTCCCAGCACCAAAGAACAAAGGTGTGGTGGCACAAACCTGTATTCATAGCACTCAGGCAGTGAAGGCAGGAGGATCTCTAGAAGTTCAATGTCCGGCTGGAGAGATGGCTCAGAGGTTAAAAGCACCGACTGCTCTTCCAGAGGTCCTGAGTTCACTTCCCAGCACCCACATGGTGGCTCACAACCATCTGTAATGAGATCTGGCACCCTCTTCTGTGTACATAATAAATAAATAAATCTTCAAAAAAGAAGAAAAAGAAGAAGGAGGAGGAGGAAGAGGAGGAGGAGGAGGAGGAGAAGGAGGAGAAGAAGAAGAAGAAGAAGAAGAAGAAGAAGTAGTAGTAGTAGTAGTAGTAGTAGTAGTAGTAGTAGTTCAATGTCATTCTACAATATTGAGTGGAAAGGAAGGCGGGAAGATCCTGGTTTGCAAACTAAGTGTGAATGGAAAATAGGAGCTGGGGCGCGTAAGGAAAGTAGATATAGTTCTAGGAAACTTGCTTGTTGGGTTGGAAGGATAGCTCATTGGTCAAGAGCTCATTGGTCAAGAACTCATGTTGTCCTAGCAGATTCGCTTCTCAGCACCTACACAGGGGCTCACAACCATCTGCAACTCCAGTTCTAAGGGACCCAGTGCCCTTTTCTGGCTTCCAAGAGCACTAGGCTCACATGTGGTGCACATACATGTACTGTGAGAAGCAGAGGAAGCTCTGATTGAATGAAGTCCCAAGTAAATGTGTATCATGACATGGACAGAGCCTGTGGAGGACTCTGAGACCAATTGGCCCGTGGGAAATTGGCAAAATCATTACCCATAGGGGCCAGGCTCCAAAACAATGGCAAACTTTTCCCAGGCATCACAGTATGAGTGTTTATGGATCAGGGTGTGCAAAGACTAGAAACTGTAGCTTCCTCCCACTGGATGTTTACAACCTGAGCTGCTTGCCTACAGAGACTAGCTAATCCCCATACCCCCCAATCCCCATGCTGTACCTAATAAATATGCTGAGGTTCCAAGTTGAGGCAAGTAGCAATAACAGAACCGACCTGATCCCAGTTTTATTGTGTCTGTCTTTTCTTCATTACCTCACTTCCCCTAGCAGGGTTCCTAGACCTAAGCTGAGCAGGATGTAGCATACATACATGCAGACAGATATTCAGACAGACACATAAAATAAAATAACTAAATCTTAAAAAAAAAAAAAAAAAAACCAAAACTTGTTTCTAAAAGAAAAAATAGAAGTCTCAACTTGTAGGGAAAATATTATCAAAGACTTCAAAGACTCATTGGTATAAAGCCAGAAGTGGTGGCTCATGCCTGTGTAATCAGTTCCAGCAACTTGGGAGGGAGGGTAAGATAGGAGTATCAGCACAAACCTGAGCAAGCCTGAGCCAACTTTGAAAAAGCAAATGGTCATGTACACACTAAGCCAGAAACACAGGCAAGTACGCTTGTCTTTACACAGCGTCAGAATATTATTGAATAACAAATTTACAGGGTTTAATGGATCCAAAGACAATCTGCCTACCTGAGTAGCCTGGCCAAGGCAAATGCAAGTTCTTCATTCCAATCTTAATTTCTGATATTAACTCTTCATATCATATATCACATAGCACAAGTCAATATATCAATATATCTTTATATATATGTATGTATGTATACACACACACATATATACATATATATATGCACCTATGTACGGGTTACAGCATGAGTATCAGCTAAAGAGGCTTCAGCAGCACTCAAGAGGGCTAGAAGTGGGCTGAGACAGAATCACGCACCAGGAGAGAGCTGTTGCAGAACTCAGCTTCTAGTTAAAAGACTTTAGGAAAAGGACACAGACAGACAGACAGGCAGACTTGTAGGAAGTCAAGAAGACTGCATCAACAGCTGGGCACTGAGCTGAGTCAGTGAGTTCTGCCATAGGATAAAAACATGGTAGAGCCAGGCGGTGGTGGCGCATGCTTTTAATCCCAGCAATCAGGAGGCAGAGCCAGGTGGATCTCTGTGAGTTCGAGGCCAGCCTTGGCTACATCTTTGACAGCCATCTGAGGCCCATGGCATCAAAAACTAGAACTTGAGTTACAGATTGTTATGAGCCTGAGCCGCCATATGGTTGCTAGGAATCAAACCTGGGTCCTCTGGAAGAGCAGCAAATACTCTACACTTCTGAGCCATCTCTCCAGCCCTGATATAGTTTTTGTTAGAAACGTGTGAGGGTGTTTTTTGTTTTGTTTTTCATTTATTTTATGTGTGTGGGTGTTTTGCCCATTTGAATGTGTACTGCATGTATGCCTGGTACCCACAGAGGTCAGAAGAGGCCATGGAATTTCCTGGAACTAGAGTTAAAGATGGTTGTAAGTTACCAGGTGGGTGCTGGGAATCGAACCTGGATCCTCTGCCAAAAGAACAAGTACTACTAAAAGGAAGGAGTTAATGGAAACAAGACTGGAAAGGGAGCAGGAGGAATGTGGTACAATTGAAGTGGTACTCATTTTTGTGTTAGATCTGCCACTGGCGAAGGGGACACAGCTCCTCACCACATCTGCAGTTGCCCAAGTTCTTCAAAGTCTCCAGTCAAGCAAACCTGGGGTTTGTGGCGTCCATAAAGAAATTAATTTCAGGAGTTGGGGATTTAGCTCAGTGGTAGAGCGCTTGCCTAGCAAGCACAAAGCCCTGGGTTTGATCCTCAGCTGAAAAAAAAATTAATTTCAGAGTGAGCCAGAAATGAAACAAAGTTGGATTGATGGGGGAGTGAGGGGGCAGGACAAGTGTGAGCCTCTCTAACAGAGGCCTTTAAGTGTGTTTACAATGGGGATATATACTCTTGTGGCTTTCTGAATTATACCTCTACAGCTTGCTAAGGACTCCCCCTTCTCTCCAGCATTGTCTAAAGAATGTAATTTATAACGAAGTTAAAAGCTAAAGAAATTTTCTCAGTAAACAAAGTTGTAAAGAGGATTTATGAGGGGTGCTATTTAGGTTTAGGGGAAAGAGAAGAGTGCTAGAAACCTAAGGTTATGTATCATTTTAGCCTGAAGTAAATGCAGCCTAATTATCATCTTTGACATCCTTGATTGAGGTGTCTCTAGAAACAGCACCATCTTATCTGTTGTGAGAGGAATGTATTTATTGCCTTTGACGACGCCTTTTGGGAAACATAGATGTCTCTGTGGCCTTGGGTCCCTCTCAGTGGGGTCTGATCCAGCCTTTCTTTGCAGTTAAGACTGACCAACTTTCAGCCTCTTCCTGTCCCAGCCTTTTCTTCCCATATCACCACAGTTCTACCATTATTATTTTTTTTTTCCCGAGACATGGTTTTTCTGTGTAGCTTTGCGCCTTTCCTGGAACTCACTCTGTAGCCAAGGCTGGCCTCAAACTCACAGAGATCCGCCTGGCTCTGCCTCCTGATTGCTGGGATTAAAAGCTTGCGCCACCACCGCCTGGCTCTACCATGTTTTTATCCTATGGCAGATATAATTAGAATCATTTGCCAGGCATGGTGTTAATCCCAGCATTCAGGGATCTGAGACAAGAAAATCTGAGTTCAAGACCAATCTATTCTTCATTCATGTCTATGTCAAGGCCAGTATGGGCTACACTGCATAGTAAAAGTCTGTCCAAAACGGTATTATTTTTATTTATTTATTTATTTATTTATTTATTTATTTATTTATTTATTTTTTAATTTTACTGAAGTGCTAGTGTTTGTCCTGGTCCTGTGAAACTCTTTTATTTATGTATTTATTTATTTATTTATTATTTTATTTAATTTTTTATTTTTTTTATTTTTATTTTTTATTTTTTTTGGTTTTTCGAGACAGGGTTTCTCTGTGTAGCTTTGCGCCTTTCCTGGAACTCACTTGGTAGCCCAGACTGGCCTTGAACTCACAGAGATCCGCCTGGCTCTGCCTCCCGAGTGCTGGGATTAAAGGCGTGCGCCACCACCGCCCGGCTTTTATTTTTTTAATGCTGAATGCAGTTTATAGGAGGGAGGAGGTCTTAAATACAGGCTTACAGCACAATGGGAGAACCCCGGAGGGCAGAAGTTCACTACCAATGTTTTACAATCTTGCATCTAAGCTGGAAAACGGTATTATTAAAGGTGTGTGCCACCATGGTCGGCTATGGATTTTTGTCTGTTTTCTACATGTATGCAAGAGGATCTTGGATCCCTCAGAACTAGAGTGACAGGGTTTTGTGAGCAGCCTAATGTAGGGCTAATGTAAGAGCAGCAAATGCTTTCACACTCTGAACAGTTTTTCCAGCCTGATTAAAAAAATATTTTGATACTTGGTTACTATTTAGATTTGGGTAACATAAAATCTGAGATGGCTTCCTGGCCTGATTAGTTAGTGGCACAAGATGGGAATTCCTTCTGTTCTGTGTAGGGGGTAAGATTTTCTCTCTCAGATGTTAGTGAGCACAGATAACCACAGCAGCCGCTGCCAAGCTGTGCCTGGGCACTAACCAGCACTGCCTGAAACCCGCACTGCCTGAGCCAGGAGAAGCAGAACAATAGGAAGGTCCAAGTCCCCAGGACAACCTTCAACTACAGATCTTGCTGTGTCTGAGACTTCCTGGGGGAGGATCCATGCCAGCCTAGAGGGGCAACAAATGCATCCTCACAGTTCTAGGTTCATATGAAAATAAAACAGAAAAAAATGTTGTGCCTGTGGACTTCAGAGAGCTACTTTTAGAATTCGGTTCTCCCCTTCCACCATGGGTTCTGGAATCAGATAGTCCCCTCTCTTGACTTTTATCCACTGAGCCACTATACCACAGGCCCTAAACAAGGTTTTGTGTTCCTTTTTTGCTTTGAAACTGGGTTTCATGTATCCCAGGCTGGCCTTGAACTCACTATGTAGCTGAGGGTGACCTCCAACCTCCTATCTTCCTGTCCACACCTTCCCAGTGCAGAGTCATAAATGTATGTGCCGCCACATCTTGTTTGAGATGGGGTCTCGATATGTAGTCCTGGAACATCCGGACATTTTATAGGAAGCCAGATAGGAAATATCTTGAGTTTGTAGATCATAGACAGTTTATGTTACACTTCCTTCATGTTTTGTTATATACCCCCCACCCCAACCACCCTAACCCCCCCACCCTAACCCCACCCCCGCCTCCCTAGGGTTTCTCTGTGTAGCCCCAGCTGGCCTCAAACTCAGATCTGCTTGCCTCTGCCTCCTGAGTGCTGAGATTAGCGGCCTGCTCCACTACTGCCTAGCTCCAGTTTTTTCCTCTTTAAGTCTTTAGGAACCTAGGGCTGGGGTAATGGTGATGAACAGTCACCTGAGTTCAACTCCCAAGAAACAAAACAAACAAACAAAAGCACGGGCATCTGTAACACCCCCCACCCCCCCCCCCAGTGCTTTTGTTTGTTTGTTTTGTTTTGTTTTGAGACAGAGTTTCTCTGTGAAACAGTCCTGGCTGTCCTGGAACTCTCTTTGTAGACCAGACTGACCTCAAACAAAGATCCGCCAGCCTCTGCCTCCCAAATGCTGGCATTAAAGGCATACTCCACCACCACCCAGCTAATCCCAGTGCTCTTAAAGTGAGGTGCAAGGTAGAGACAAGGAAATCCTTGGAAGTTTTCAGGCCAGCATATAAAAATACCACCACCAACAAAAACCCGTTCTTCTCTGATGGGGGATGTATATTAAACATACATCTATGTTCTATTGGCTGGAGTTTGGCAACCCCTACAAATCCTATAAAAGGAGACTAGGAGGGAAAAAATACTGATTTCTGGTTTAAATATTAGGGTAGCACATCCAGGTAGACATATTCATAAGCCAAGAGATCTGGGCTGGAGATATGAATTATGAGTCATAGGCATACAGGAGCCAAGGAAGGAGGCTTTGGGGCAGCTAACATCATGCAGGAAGGTGGTGGGTGAGGGGGACCTGAGTGAAGGTCAAAGTCCTAGGAGGTTGGCTGGGAATATGAGAAGAAAGCCTATTTGGGTGCAGTGGCTTAAAAGCTGTGAGAGATTTATGCGCAGAACCCTGGAGACATGCAAACCAGCCTGAGCTTGAAAAGAGCTCCAGATGCCCTGCCCACCAGTCTAGGACTGGGAGGAGCCAAATGTTCCCGGCAGGAGCAGCAGCAGGCAAACACAAGCGCTGGTATGCAGGCAAAATAATACCTGAGGTGGGACATAGGCAGGTTGAACCACAAGGGATTGGGAAATCTGAGCTTCAGGCAGAGTGTTGATTTTTTTTTTTTTCAGTGCTGGGGCTAGGACTCAGGGCCACTCACATGCTAGGCAAGCACTCTGTCACTGGGCTACACTATTTTCCAGCCCCCTTGTGGATCTTTTAGGAATTCTCTTAGCAGCAGCTAGGAGCATAAAATGAGAACAGTAGACAGAAAAGCTTTGTAGCTGGATATGGTTGTGTGCACCTGTAATCTCAGCACTTGGGAAGGATGAGGCAGGTGGATCACCAGCCTGGGCTATAGAGTGTGTTAGAGAGGAATTTAGGAGTAGCATTGATTCTTTCCAACTGGCTGGATGAAGGATAAAAATGAACAAGTCTTCCATATTTCTGCTGCCTCTGGAGACTGGAATTACACTATCACTGAAACAAAGAACTATAAATGCTGGGGGTGCAGCTCAATTGGTAGAGTGTTTGCCTAACATACACAAAGCCCTGGGTTCGATCCCTGGCGTTGTAAAAGAGCATAGTGGCACACAGTACCCTCTTGTAATCCAAGCAGTGGGGAGGCAGAAGCAAGAGGTTCAGGAGTTCAAGGCCAGCCTCCACCACATAGTGAGATATTGAGTTCAAGACCAACCTAGGATACAAGAGACCATGTCTAAACCTTTTGTCCCCATCCTCCAGAAAGAAAGCTATGTATTCCTTCTTCCTTCACTGATGGAATGCAAGCTTCATTGAGACGGAATTTTATTTATTTATTTCCTTAGTTGAGACAGACATTCATTATAAAGACCTAATTGGCTTGGTCTCCAATACATAGAGATCTGCCTGTGTCTGCCTCCCAAGTGCCAGGATTAAAGTGATGTGTCACCATGCAGGGCAGGACAGGGGGTTTTAATCATTTTGTGCTCTGCCTGTATCCCCGGAACCCCAAACTGTATGGCACTGGTTGATATTCAGTAATTTTGTTTTTCATTTTTGTTTCTTTGAGGCAGAGTCTGGTGTTGTGAAATCTTATTTTAACTAAGCAAAGATGTATTTCATTTGTTTATGTTGTGGAATATAACTATGTGAAGGTGTGTTACATTTATGCTGCATTTGTTTAATTATGTAAAGATGTGTTGCTGTTTCACCTTGCCTGCCTAAGGCACCTGATTGTCTAGTAAAAAGCTGAACAGCCAATAGCTAAGCAGGAGAGGGATAGGTGGGGCTGGTCGACAGAGAGAACAAGTAGGAAGAGAAATCTAGGCTCAAGAGAGAAGAAGGAGGAGAGAATGAGGAAGGAAGAGAGGACATGCCCAGGGCCAGAAACCAGGCAACCCCCAGACAGACAGAAACACTGGAGGAAGCAGGAAAGTAAGACATACAGAAAGAAAGGTAAGAAGCCCAGAGGCAAAAGGTAGATAAAGAGAAACAGGTTAATTTAAGTTAAAAGAGCTAGCCAGAAATGAGCTAAGCATTCATAACTAATCATAAGTTTCTATGTCATGAGCTGGTTGGTGACCCAAGAAAAGAAAGCCTGGTACAGTCTTGTAGCTAAGGCTGTCCTGGAACTTATGATGATCCCACCTTAGCCTCTAGAATACACTCATGCTGCAATACCCCCTCCTAGTCACTGAGTTAGCATAAACTCTCTTTCTGTGGTTCTGGAAACCCAGCCCAGGGTTTAACACATGCTAGGCAAGTACTCTGTCACTGGGATAATCTCTAGTCCTTCTTTGAATTTATTTATTTATTTATTTATTTATTTATTTATTTATTTATTTATTTATTTATGTATGTATGAATGCATATTATCCAGGCTGGCCTTGAATTTAGGATCTGACTGCCTCAGCCTCCTAGTAGCTGTAATCATCTACCAGTGCTACCAAAATCTGGTCAATGAATTATTGGTTTTCCATTAAATTACTGAAGAGATCAATGTTCACATAACCAGTAAGTAAGTGTCCATGAAGATGTGTGGAGCTGGATGTATAATACCATGGTCTAATATTGTAGGGAATATGAGGAATTCAAGACAATGTCTTTCAGGTTACACTGAAAAACCTGACTGAAAAACATGCTGGGCAGTGGCCAACTGGGGGAAATTTTACATCTACTGGCCTCAGGAGAAATGAATTTTTACATGGAGTTTCAGTGCTGCCAATAGCCTCCTCGGGAAGCTGTCAAGAGCAGAGGGACCAAGAGCTTGCACTAAAATACCATCTGAAAACTACCCGAGGGAGGGCAGAATGAGTTGGTGTTGGAGAACACAGTCCTCCAGGCAAAGCCATTATCATCATCTCCCCGGTGCCGTGCCGCTTGATGGAGACTTCCTCGGAAAAGGAGGAGATGAGGCAGAGCATTGGAAGCTCACCTGGGAGTCCAGCTGTTCCTCTCAGCTATTTGTATGCAATCCTGCACTAATTGCACAAGGCCTGGGGGAGGGGCGCTCTTGGGACCTGATGTTGTATATAGGCTGGGTAAGGTTAACAGAAGGAGACTCCATTAGAGGGAAGCGTCAACATACCCCTGTGAGCAGCTCCTCACTCATGTTCTGGAAGGAAGCTCAATAGGCTCATTAGTTCCCCAGGCTGAACTTTGTTAAACTCATACTGCTGATTCAAGTTTGAAAGTCAAGCAAAGCCAAAGTTCACTTGAAGAGAACAATTTTATCAGAGTTTAAAAGAAAATTCCCCGGCTCAGTTGCCTTTAGCCTACTGGCTATGGGTGGGTTAGGACCTCTGTTGGTCTTTTCTGTGTCAGACACACAGATTGCAAGCCCAGCACCACTTTGAGATCTTTGGCAGCAGTTAACTCTGCAGCTCACACATGATTGAGCCTGTATGATAATGAGTATTCAAAGACGGGTAATGCCTGGGGGGCTCTCACCAACCTAAGACAGAGCACCTGTGTGGCCTGGGCAGGTGTCTCCATGACAGGTAAGGTGACCTGCTGATGTCCCAAGTAACCTAAGTCAGAAGCTCATTTATTAGTAAAAGGGGGACCTGTAGGACCCTGGCCCCCGTTTTGGGTAACTGTTGCCTTGCTTGCTGACCTTGACCTTGATATCCCTATGCTAATTTCCTGCCAGGTTCCACCCTCCTGAATGCTTAAGGGAAGTTCCTTGTCTGTGTATCCTGCATAATGGGCGTTAACAGCTTAGATGCAAGATTGTAAAACATTGGTAGCAAACTTCTGCCCTCCGAGGTTCTCCCATTGTGCTGTAAGCCTGTATTTAAGACCTCCTCCCTCCTTCAATAAATGGTATTCGGCATTAAAAAAAAAATAGCTGAGGAGCCCCCATGGAACTAGACCAGGCCCTCTGGATAAGTGAGACAGTTGATTAGCTTGAACTGTTTAGGAAGCCCCCAAACAGTGGGACCAGGACCTGTCCTTGGTGCATGAGCTGGCTTTTTGGAACCTAGGGCCTATGCTGAGACACTTTGCACAGTCTTGGTGTAGGGAGGAGGGGACTGGACCTACCTCAACTGAATCTACCAGGCTGGGCTGACTCCCCAGGGGAGACCTTGCCTTGGAGGAAGTGGGAATGGGGGCAGATTGGGAGGGAAGGCTGGAGGATGGGAGGAGGAAGGACAGGGGAATCTGTGGCTGATATGTAAAATTAAATTAATTACAAAATTTTAAAAAAAAGAAAATTCCCAAGGCCAGCAATCTGTACATTTCAGCTGCTGTCCAGAGAGGGAGAATGGAGAAGAGAAGTGGGGCTGGGGTGAGAAAGCCATGCTGTTTGAGTCAATCCTTCACCACTTGACAGACATGGAGGGGAAGGGTGCTTTAAAGAAAGTACAGAAGTCCAGAAAGCACCAGGGAAAAAACACCCATAGGCTCTGGCCAGCATCAAAAAGAAAAAAAGAGCTGGGCATGTGGCGGTGGTGGCACATGCCTTTAATCCCAGCACACAGGAAGTAGAGGCAGGTGGATCTCTGTGAGTTCAAGGCCAGCCTGGTCTACACAGAGAAACCTTGTCTCAAAACAACAACAACATCAACAAAAAGCTTGTTTGTGAGCCTGGACTCAGAAGCTGAACAGATCCAATCTGACCTCACGGTGCTTATGAGGGCTGCACTAAGTAGAGTTAGAATTCTGGGAGAGGGTTTGGCAGAAGGCAGAGGCAGGAGGATCTCTGTGAGTTTGAGGCTAGCCTGGGCTACAGAGTAAGTTCCAGGACAGGGGCAAAGCGACACAGAGAAACCCTGTCTTGAAAACTGCCCCCCCCCCCAAAAAAAAAGAATTCTGGGAGAGAAAAGTTCACTATCTCAGAGTCTGCCTATCTCTTTAGCATGGCTTACAATGAGCCCCTTCTCTAGGGTGGTCCCTCGGACTCACCCTACTCTCATAACCTTAACGCTTAAGGCGTGTCTACACCTAGAGGTAGATTCCCTGCTTTACAGGAGATTCCATTCTCCTATCTGAAGGTCCTTTAGGAGATAGGATGAAGTTGAGGAGTAGCTATTACCCATTTTCACTGTGAAAATCCAAAGGTCCATTTCCAAAGCTATTCACAGAGGGGATCTAAGTTCATACCCTCAGGTATAGCCTCAGGTGTATCTTCCAGGCTACAACCTGGAGAAACCAGAGCTCCCTCCTGGCATTCCTGGACAAGACAAGGATGTTTCTGGAACTGTAGCCTTTGAGGTCCCTACCCTAAGCAGCATTTTTTTTTTTTTTTTTTTGGTTTTTCAAGACAGGGTTTCTCTATGTAGCTTTGTGTCTTTCCTGGAACTCACTTGGTAGCCCAGGCTGGCCTCGAACTCACAGAGATCCGCCTGCCTCTGCCTCCCGAGTGCTGGGATTAAAGGCATACGCCACCACTGCCCGGCATCCTAAGCAGTCCTTCTACTTGCTGCTCCAGTCAACTGGGACCTTAGAAGGAAGGGGTATAGCCATTGTTCACACCCCCAAAGGAAATTTCAAAACAACCAGCAAAGGGAGGAGGAATACAAGCCGTGAGGTGACAGCAGGGAACAGGAGTAAGGAATGCTCCAGTACACGACTTACCAAGGTTCCAATTTAGCCTGAACAGAGAGCCCAGGAAATTTTTGGCCAATTGAACCTGAGACTAGAACCTCGTCCATATTGACAAAAAGTCATCCACAAATCCAATGTTGTAGTCACTGGTGTAATATGGGAGTGAAGCATTTGTTGGTTTGAGGTTTGTTTTTTGTTTTTTTTATTTTAGACAGGGTCACTTTGTACTCACAGAGATCCACCTGCTTCTAGCTGAATTTAAAGGTGTGCACCACCACCTCAGCTATAAATTAGTTTATTGCTGTGCCTAATATAGATATGTGTAAGCATTTCTTCATTTTAAATTGTATATTTCAAATGTTTTTGGAATTTCTATCATAATGGGACCTCTGGCCAGATGACACTTAGCAGTTCTTGTTATACTGGGGTGGGTGAGAACTGAACCCACAGCCTTGCACTTGCTAGGCAAGTGACCTTCCGCCAAGCTCCTTCGCCAACGCCTTTTTATATTTTTCTTTTTGAGATGATCTCACTAAGTTGCCTAGTCACTTTTGAAATTGCAGTATAAATTTAAAAAAAAAATGAGAACATGGCAGCTCCTAGGTATGGTAGAGAAGAAAGTTTATTGTAGATATGAGGGAGAGAACAGCCGGAGACATCTGGAGGGGTCCAGGCTGAGCCAGGCCAGGAGAGGAGAGCGGAGAGAGGGAGAGAAGAAGAAGAGAGGAAGCAGGAGCCAAGAGAACACCATGAGACCAAGAGGCCAAGAGAGGAACCACAGACCAAGAGAGATCAAGGAGCAGGAATGGAGCCAGCCAGGGCCAAGAGGGGAAGAGGCCAGGGGAACTGGGAGCCAAAACGGCTGAGGTTATATAGGGATCTGTGAAGTAGGGGAATGGAAGGAAGCTCAGGGGCTGGGAAGGTTCAGGGTAGAGGCTGGGGTGAGAAGTGCTGAGGAGCCAGGACTCAGTAACAGGTCTTGGTGATGCTGAGACTGGCTGTCAGTGTCAGTTTTGATTTGTTAAATAGGCACCTCAGGCATAGGTGAATGAAAGAGCCCATAAGTTCCCTTTGCCAGAGATAAGGAGAAGGACTCCTTTTAGCAGTTAGGGACTATCTTAAGTCCTGGAGGGAATGCTGGCTTTTGTCTAAATGCTGGACTTTGGGAAAAGGAATTTCTTGGAATCTAACACAATCCTCCTGCGTCAGTCTCCATAGTAGCCGGGATTATACATACACATGTTCTGCCAGGTCCAGGTAGCATTTAGGTTTGCTTTAGGTCTTACCCTCTCAGCCTCTTGTCTTCTTTTCCCACCAATATATACTTTGGTCTCTCAAGCCTGCTCTGTTATTGCCTTGGGGGAATTTCTTTGCTCACCCTTTGACATGCAGAGACCTAAGAACTTTAAATGTTTAAAACCCAGACTATGGGTAAAGGAGAGGGTCTTCAGAATATCTACCACAGACAATAAATAGATTGGCTGGAAGATGCTGGGAACCTCCCTCGTCTCTGAACCATCCAACTTGGAGATCTGGGGAGAGCCAAGATGCAGAGTTTGTCCTGGGTCCTGGGGGAAATCCTCCATGACTTCCTCTTCAGCTAGTTTGAGAGTGAACTTGAGTCAGTCATTAGTCTCTCCAGGTGGACCCACAGTCCAAGAGCCCAGTGGACTTTGCCTTGTTCCTAGAATCGGGGTCAGAGCCAGAGCTGGACATTAACTAAGTTAACCAGTTGTAGTGAAAAGCAAACACTGGGAAAAGAAAAAAGAAAAAAAAAAAAAAAAAAAAAACACCCAGTGGCCCCTCCTCCAGGTCGTCTTCAGGGTCCTAACCTGAGATTTAGGTTTAAATAAAAGGCAAGAGGTGTACACAACTATGTCAGCTCCAGTGTCTCCTGACAAATCATTTCCCCCTTGATAGGTTTCTTCTTTGGCTGTCACCAAGGCCTCAGCCAATTCCTTCTTCCACCAAGAGATTGCTGGTGATTTCCAGTTTCTCAAGATCCATTATTTGCCGGGCGGTGGTGGCGCACGCCTTTAATCCCAGCTCTTGGGCAGCAGAGGCAGGTGTATCTCGGGCTCTGTGACAGCCAGGGCTACACAGTGAAACCTGTCTCAAACCAAACAAACAAAAAGTAAATTAAAAAAAAAGAAAAGGAAAAAATCTTTGTGTGTAGGGGGGGGGGGGGGGGGGGGGCTGGGGTATGTGCCTGGAGAGATGGCTCTTCAGTTAAGACCGTTAGCTGTCAGAGGACTGGAGTTGAGTTCCCAACAACCCATTTCAGGCCCCTCTCAACAATCTATAATTCCAGCAAGGGGGATCCAACACCCTCTTCTGGCTTCCATGGGACCCAGCAAGTGAGTGTGCATTCCCACATACAGATATAATCACATACACATAAAATTTAAAAACTTTAAAAAAAAAAAAACCAAAACCCTCCTGCCAAGAGAATTGGACCACTGCCACATGGTATGTGTGGTCAAAGGATAGCTAGATGTTTTTACTTAGTGAGCCATCTCTAGCCCAACTGGCTGCCTCCCCACCCTCCAGAAAGAACAGGGGATATTATTAACTCACCACGACACTTGAGTGATGGCCAAGAGCTTTTACAGACTTCCATACTAAAATAAAAGTGGCGGCCAGGTGGCGGCGGCGGCTGCGCACGCCTTTAATCCCAGCACTCGGGAGGCAGAGCCAGGCGGATCTCTGTGAGTTCGAGGCCGGCCTGGGCTACCAAGTGAGTCCCAGGAAAGGTGCAAAGCTACACAGAGAAACCCTGTCTGGAAAAACCAAAAAAAAAAAAAAAAAAAAAAAAAAAAAATAAAATTAAATAAATAAAATAAAATAAAATAAAAGTGGCTGAAGTGGTGGAGTCTTCAGGTTTTTTTGTTTGTTTTTTTTTCTTGTTGTTGTTTTGTTTTCCAAGACAGGGTTTCTCTGTGTAACAGCCCTGGCTGTCCTGGAACTCACTTTGTAGACCAGGCTGGCCTCAAACTCACAGAGATCCACTTGCCTTTGCGTCCCGGGTGCTGGGATTAAAAGTGTGCACTGCCAGGCCCAGCTAAATATTTATATTTCAAACAAATAAAGAAAGAAACATATAGGCAGGGCAGAGCATAGTAGCTCACATCTATAATTCAACATTCAGGAGGCAAAGGCAGATGGATCTCTATGAATTCTAGGCTAGCCTGGTCTATAAAATTTGAGAGTGCCAGGTCAGCCAGGGCTACACAGTGGTCTCCTGTCTTAAACACACACTGAATTCGAGGTCAGCCTTGTTACAGAAGGAGTTCCAGGACAGCCAGGGCTACACTGAGAAACCCTGTCTCAAAACACCAAAAAAAAAAAAAAGCCCCCAAAAGATTTTTTATTTATTTTCTTTGTTTATTATGGTTGTGTGTGTGTGTGTGTGTGTGTGTGTGTGTGTGTGTGTGTGTTTGCCATATATGAATGTATGCCATATATGTTAGGGTGCCTGAGACCAGAAGAAGGCATCGGCACTCCTGGGAGATCCTGGATCTTCTATAGTTACAGGCAATTGTTAGCCTCCCTTGTGGACTCTGGGAACTTAATTCAGATCCTCTGGAAAAGCAGCAAGCATTCCTAAACTCCCAACTCTCTCCAGCCCTCTGGGTAATGTTTAACTAAGCAGGTTTAAGCAACTTGAGAACTCCTTGGTAAGATGTTAGGCTCTGAGGTGTTTGGGGTTTTGTGTGTGTGTGTTTTATTTTGTTTTGTTGGGTATAGATAAGAGGCAATATTTAACTCTGTAGGCCAACCAGGAATTCCTCCTGCCTCAGCCTCTCAAGTGCAGGGATAAACCACCACTCCAACAGCGTTTGCAAACTTCTGAGAGAGGAGGCTTCTTCCTCTTGGAGAAATTTTTTTTTTTTTGTCTGCCAATTCCCTAACTCTTTGGCTATCCCAGTACTTCTGTACATTTATTTTACCATATGAATTGACAAGAATTTGGCCCATTTTAAAAAACAGACAAATATTTATTGGCACTGCATTTGTATTAATTTGTGAAGGAATGATTTTCTTTTAATCGAACTGTAACTTCAGTTCCAAGGGCTTGAACTCCTTGTTCTGGCCCCAGCAGACCTGGAGCATGTGTGATATACAGGAGTATGTGCAGGCAAAGCACTCATACCCAAAATTAAAAGTAACAAAAACCAAGTTTTTTTAATCTTTAAAAGATAATGCTGCACATAGTCTGTAGCACTTTAAGTATCTTATCTTGGTACTATGGAGTGCATCCTCTACTGACAGAACTGCCAGTTTTCATCCCTTCAGCACCACTAAAATGACAACATACACGGTTTTTGTAAGGCACAAACCTATAGAGATGAAGGGAATTAAAAGTAACCAAAGGAACATGCGTTTCTTTGTTGTTGTTGTTTTCAAGCCAGAATGTAGTTCATAGTAGAACATGGTCTAGAAACTGATAAAAGTTCAGTTTAGAGCTGGGGAGGTCAAAGAGCAAAACCGGACAGTGAAACAGTCAGAGCCCAGTGGAGGTGGGAGATGTGGAGGAATTGCCTGTGACGGCAGTCCTGCAGTCCTGGGTGTTCTGCCTGCATGGATGTCTGTGCAGCAGATGCATGCAGTGTCCAAGGAGGCCAGAAGAAGGTGTTGGATCTCCTAGGGCTGTAATTACACATGGTGGTTAACAGCTACATGGATGTTGGGAATGAAAGCTCTTCACCACTGACCCGTTTCTCTAGCCTCAGTGGCCTGATAGATTGTTTGTTTTTGTTTATTGAGACAGAGTTTTTCTGTGTAGCCCTGGTTATCCTGGAACTCACTCTGTAGACCAGGCTGCCAGCACTTGGTAGACAGAGACAAGAGAATCAAGCACTCAAGGCCAGTCTTGGCTACTTGGTGAGTTCTAGGTTGGCCTGGGCTGCATGAGACCCCATCTCAAATAAACAAACAAAAAAACACCCTAAACTTAGGATAGCTGTCAGAATTAGACTCATTTTTAACTGCTACCAACTATTATTTAACTACAGATCATCTTTAGATGGTGGAAGATTTCTCTGAGAAGTGAGTTTCGGTCAGCAAAACCTGGAGAGACAAAGGAAACCCATGAAGATTTCTTAGAGAACTCTCATCTTCAAGGTGAGTCAGTCACACTCCAGTGTATATGGCAGCAATAGATCACGCAGTTCATACTTGTGTAATTATGTTCTTAGAAATAATAGAATGGGGGGGGGGAGGCTGGAGAGGTGGCTCAGAGGTTAAGAGCACTGGCTGTTTTTCCAGAGGTTCTGAGTTCAATTCCCAGCAACCACATAGTGGCTCACAACCATCTGTAATGAGATTTGGTGCCCTCTTCTGGCCATGCAGACACAGCACTGTATACATAATAAATAAATAAATCTTAAAAAAAAAGAAAAAGAAACCAACAACAACAAAAGAAATAATAGA